>JZLH01S0310644.1:47721-71507 GCA_001188425.1 Eucidaris tribuloides
TTTTTAAAATCCAATGTCATGCAAATTCGTGGGGGGGGAGGACATTTAATATTGTGTCCCCACCTTCAAAATCGTGAATTGCGCCCCTGCTCTTGTTGTCACTTTGTAAACATGTTCAGGTCGTGTGTCAAATTACTAAACACCGGTGTTCCGCCAGTAATGTTAACAGTATACATTTTCTAAACAGGTTTTACTATCACTTTGTAAACACCAAATGAATGTTTAATGGCTAAACAAGTTTTTATTTATTTATTCATTTCTTCCTTTCTTTCTTTTTCTTTTTTTCTTTCTTTCTTTCTTTCTTTCTTTGTTTTATTTATTTCTTTCTTTCTTTCTTTCTTTATTACAAATGAGCGGTTTAATGTGATTTATTGTTCAGTTAACACTTAGATCTCTCTCTTCCTGCGTTTTATTTTAATTTACACAGTCAATTAAACCAACCTCATAGACAGTTTTTTAAACGCAAAAACTATGACCGCAATCTTTGACCTGCTTTTTCTTGGGCTGTAGCCCTCCTTATTTTCTTATACATGCACCAGATGTATACGTTTATTGTGTTAATATTCCTCCCCTTATTTCAGACTTACGTGACAATCAAAAATATGTCCTATTACTTAATGATGTGTCTTCATTAATCTAACAATATCCATATACTTCTAAGTTGGTTGTCTCTTTAAGCAGTCTCTCAGTCGTCAATTCTACTTTTATTTGTACATACATGTATCACTTGCTGATATCACGCACTGTCATTACAAGGTGTACACCATGTGCGTGTATGGACTTTCAAACTGGACCCTAAACAAGTAATTATCCTTCGATCCTAGAATACAAGTATTCAAGCATAGATAGCCTACTATAATTCAAGTCTGAAAATATACCCTTATGAAGAAAGCCTTCTGTTTAAAAGTATATCCTTTTATCCGTCCGTTAAAAACAACCCTTTTTACGCGTTTGTTTTTTTACACGCGCATGGTATACACCTTGTAATGACAGTGCGCCCCCCCCCCAAAAAAAACAAAAACAAAAACAAAAACACGGGGCTGATATTCGTTGGATAACTTTCTATTCTGACACCATCAATGAATTACAAGCATACTTATAGTAAACAACAAAACATGTAGAAGGTATTCACAATGTTTCTTTCATTTTTGACTCAGAAAGTGTTCCATTTATGGGTTGCATTCTTCAGTTATTCTTCGTTCTTGGCGACTGAATTAGCGGAAAGTATACAATACATTGTCCACCATTTCGCACCCATCTCTGTTCACATCAGCGTAAGACGTAACGTGGATGGGAATGGGGTCAATGCGGGGTCAATGTACGTGTACGCTGAATCTTCGCTTGGGTTGGCCGCAATGGCGTTCGCTGGTCCTATGCCGGTTTGTTTGTCGTACGCAGGGTTTACGCTTACAGAAGTGGAGGCAGGAGCAGCCTGGAGCTTTGTGGCACACGAGACATCTGTGTCGAAAGTTTGCTTTTCGTGGTGTGGTGTTTGTTGTTTACTCCTCCTTGAAGTACGGTTAGAAATAAAAACAGACAATTAAGAAAGGAAAAAAGGTCTCAGATTATGTGACAAGAAATGCAAGTAAATAACCCAAAGTATAGAAACTTTCCAGATTTGATATACCGATTACGATAGGACAGACTAATTTGTTGCATTATTTCGGAATCAAACTAAAACTTAACTATACTGTTTAAACTACCTATACTTTTTTGGCGGAAGGGGAAGGGGAAAGGGGAACATCGCCCAGTTTATTTCTTAATCACTCTTACCACTTTACTAGAGTTCTAGTTAGTTTTACCATGTTTTATATCATTATTAATATTGACTTTATATAATTACTGTGTAAATCAATCATACATTACCATAAATATGCATTTTGTAATTTTATTTAAAAATGACATAAACAAAATAAGATTTATTAATAGTTTTCGCACCTCTTTGACACCCGAATAATTAACACTATCGTGATAATTATTACGACGACGGCCAATAAGGCACACGCACCAGCAATAAGGCCGTTTCCTGAAACAAGGAGATTAAAGAAAGTGACAATAAATGCAACAGCTACAACCACAACAAAAATAACAATAAACAGACGAATTTCAATTACAATTGTAAATGGTAGTAGAAGTAATGATGATAATAATAATAATAATAATAATAATAATAATAATAATAATAATAATAATAATAATAATAATAATAATAATAATAATAATAATAATAATAATTAATAATAATAAGTAGTAGTAGTAGTCGTAGTAGTCGTAGTAGAAGTCGTAGTAGTAGTCGTAGTACATGTAGTAGTCGTCGTAGTAGTAGTAGTAGTACATGTAGTAGTCGTAGTAGTAGTCGTAGTAGGAGGAGGAGGAGGAGTATTTAGCAGTCACAGTTGTGTAAAAGTAGTAATGTTTGAAGTAGTAGTAGTAGTAGCAGTAGTAGTTGTTGTAGAAGTAGTGGTGGTAGTGGTGGTGTTTTTTTTTACATGTAACTTATTTATATATTTGCAATATGCAAGTGAAGAGTGTGTGTGTGTGTGTGTGTGTGTGCGTGTGTGTGCAGGTGTATGTGTGTGTTTGTGTATGTTTGTGTGTACATGTGGGTGTCAGAGTGTGTGTGTGTGTGTGTGTGTGTGCGTGTGTGTATTTTGCGTGCAGCGTGTGTGTCAGTGTGTATGTGTTTTGTGTGTGTAGGTGTGTGTGTAAGTTTGTGTGTATCATGTGTCGTGGTGTTGTGTGTGTGTGTGTGTGTGTGCGTGCGTGCGTGCGTGTGTGTGTGTGTGCGCGTGTGTGTCGCAGGTGTATGTGTGTGTTTAGTGTATGTATTGTGTGTACATGTGTCAGTGTGTGTGTGTAAGTGTGTGAGTGTGTTGTGTATGTCGTGTGTGTGTGTGTGTGTGCAGGCTGTATGTGTGTGTTTGTGTATGTTTGTGTGTTACATGTGGATGTCAGTAGTGTTGTGCTGTGTGGTGGTGTCAGTGTGTGTGTGTGTGTGTGTGTGGCGTGTGTGTGCAGGTGATATGTATGTGTTTGTGTATGTGTGGTGTCACGTGGGTGTCAGTGTGTGTTTTTTTGCGTGCACGTGTGTGTGCAGGTGATGTGTGTGTTTGTGTATGTTTGTGTGTACATGTGAGTCAGTGTGTGTGTGTGTGTGTGCTGTGTGTGTGTGTCAGTAGTTGTGTGTGTGTGTGTGCGTGTGTGTGAGCAGGTGTATGTGTGTGTTTGTGTATGTTCTGTGTGATACATGTGGATGTCAGTGGTGTGTGTGTGTGTGTGTGTCAGTGTGTGTGTGTGTGTGTGCGTGTGTGTCTGCAGGTGTATGTGTGTGTTTTGTGTATGTTATGTGTGTTCACGTGGGTGTCAGTGATGTGTGTATTTTTGCTGTGACGTGTGTGTCAGTGTGTATGTGTGTGTAGGTGTGTGTAATGCTTGTGTGTAGCATGTGTCAGTGTGTGTGTGTTGTGTCAGTGTGATGTGTGTGTGTGTGTGTGTGTGTGTGTGTGTGTGTGTGTGTGTGTGTGTGTGTGTGTGTGTGTGTGTGTGTGTGTGTTGTGTGTGTGTGTGTGTGTTGTGTGTGTGTGTGTGGCATGCGTAGTGTGTGAGTGGAATGAAATTATACATAATGTATTTTAATTAATTCCAACAAGGAATGTCACAAATTCACAAATATGATTTTGCCCTCTCTTTTATGAATAATACTCAAAGATTAATCAACATTGTTTCAATGCTGATTCCAGCAGAATGAATGAATCGAATCATGTAATTAACCCTTTTCGTCTAATATAATGTAAAGTCATTCATTGCATTGCACTTACTTAAAGATGTGTTGATCAAGTGAGCCGTCTTTGCTGCTTCTTCATCTGAAAATCCGGTTGCTATAGAAACAAGATACATTTGGGGCGTAAAATGAGCTTTTTGTGAATTAATCACTTAGTGCAGGATAGTGTGGTGCTAATGATATTTGATACTCCTCATGAACAATTCTGGACCATCTTTTATGGGTGGACCGGGGTAGGAGAAAAAAAATGAACTGATGGGAAAAAAGTTTGATGCTATATTATTATTATTATTATTATTATTATTATTATTATTATTATTATTATTATTATTATTATCACTTATACTGCGCTTTTCCCATTAGGCCCAAAGCGCTTACAATTGTATACAACTATGCAATCTTAAAACTACAAACTGCTAAAAAGATGGGTTTTTAATGCCTTTTTGAAAATTGGTATTGATGAAGACTGTCTTATTGTAAGTGGCAAATCATTCCAGTATTTTGAAGCTGACACAGTAAATGTTCTATCACCGGCTAATGTGCGAGTAACTGAATATGTGAGACGGTGAGGGTCACTAGCTGACCTAAGTGATCTGGTGGGTGTATGCTATACACACGCAAGCTTCAAATAATGGTACTGAAATTTTGGCGTACCACTATCTTTTCTTGCATAGTTTTAAGGCATACATTGAGGTTCGATTACAAACCACGACGAAATCATACGAGACTAATTAGAGTTTATTGTTGAATTTTTTTATCATGGTGATTATGTATATTTGAAAAGAATGTGGCTTTATACATCTCATTAAATACTTCGTAAAATTAGGTTTTGCGTATTTTATGTCCATGTGCTCTAGCTATTTTTAACATTTAGCAGAGGGAAATCAAGCTCTTGAGACTTTTATGCAATAGATATCTTTAATTATTCTTTAAATGGGTACATTTACGCTCAGTTCCTGCAATCAAAACAAAATACATCGTTTTAATTTACGACAATATTTCTTTGATCAATTGACATTACTTTACGAGCGAGGGAAATGAACGTTTAGAATCAATTTCGGTTTAGACTGATATCCGTTCAAAACAACAGAAAATTCAGATCGTTTAACCTTGTAACCACGAAGTTGAGACCGATGATGTGAAGAAAGCGTAGGAAACTGTGGTCTTTCCTCCCACATATTGAAAGTCCGTTGTTCCTGATGGTGGTGTGACCTCAGTTTGCATGTCATCTTTCACACTTGTCAGCTCAGGCTCAGTTGCTATTGTGCAAGAACAGAAAACATTGAAGAAGACTCGATTATCCAAGTAACAAACAAATGAATCATTTTCATCTGGACTTACGATTTAAAGCGAATAATAGCATTTATTTTATGCAGGGCCCGCTGGGAGAACAGTCTGTTTGACTGAAGTGGCTACCCTGGGTGGTAGTAGTAGTAGTAGTAGTAGTAGTAGTAGTAGTAGTAGTAGTAATAGTGGTAGTAGTAGTAGTAGTAGTAGTAATAATAATAATAATAATAATAATTATTATTATTATTATTATTATTATAATTATAATGATGATAATAATAATAATAATGATAATAATTATTATTATTATTATAATTATAATGATAATAATAATGATAATAATAATAACAATTATTATAATTATAATTATAATTATAATAATAATAATAATTATTATGATTATCATTAGTAGTAGTAGTATAGTAGTAGTAGTACTACTACTACTACTACTACTACTACTACTACTACTACTACTACTACTACTACTACTACTACTACTACTACTATGGTTTTGCTGTACGACTATAGTCACTTTTTCTTGATCACATTTCCGTCACTTGAGACTGTTGGTTATTATTTGACGAGTTTCTGTGGCATGTTTGTTATGGAAGGATATAGGAGCCTATTGATAACTTACTCTGATCAACAGAAAACTGTGCATTAATAACAAAAACACGCAGAATATTACATAAGTATTATACGTATATTGAAGTGCGGTAAAAAGATTGTATATTGTACTGTGAATTTGTGCACAAATTCTTCCGTAAATTTTAGAAACAAGTATGGAAATTTCATAAGCCTTGATCTACAAGGCACTGACCAAGGCAATAAGGTCGAAGCCAAGGATTTGAAAATGGGCCTTTACAAGGCGCCCTTAGATAAGAGTCGGCATAAAGGCATTTTCACATTGGTAAAGAGCAGCGGACAATACCCTCGCAATGTACGAAATTTTGAAAAAAACCCAAATTTAGTGTAGGCCTACATGAAGTTTCGGTCAAGCTTTCATTGTTTGAAAGAATGGAATGATTTCAAGATAATGCAGGAAAACAACATTTTCTTCATGATTGTGTGGAAATTTCTCTCTTTAAAAAAAGCTTGTCTCAGTGACGAGTACAAACACAAATTTATGGGAGGGCGTGCACGCAAACAACACAAATATACACATTTTTACATTTAATGTATCGTAAAAGAATTTATACAATTATATTGACAAAAATAAATGTTCCGTACCGTAATACAGCGAATATACAGGTTCGTCCCGATTTAAGCCCCCACATTTTGTGGTCCTGTTGCCAGGGCAATTTTGTTCACACTTCACGTCAAACGTTCGACTTGATCGTTGTGGTATGGAATCGAAACAAGAGCAGTGTCGCCATTTTAGGAAGGCAAATGTCGAGCCGCGTTTCGAACAGGCTTGTCGGCAGAAATCGATTGTCATTTGTCCGTCATTGTAATGAGAATAAACAACACCACTACGATAGCATCCCACGTAGCCAGGTGTCACTGGAAGATGAGATCAAAATAAAAGGTAATACAATATATAAAAAGAAGGCCAATCAATATTAGAAAGATGAATGAAGATAGTAATATGATTGTTTCAACTACACACTAAGAAAACTAGGTTCAACTTTGAACCTTTAGCAATGTCACACTGGGAGCATTTTTACGGGTGCAAACTTTGCACCTTTCAAACTTAAAGGTGCAAAGTTGCACCTGTACAGGTGCTCCTATTGTGACATTAGTCTGCACCTTTAAAGGCGCAAACTTGAACCTATATTTCTTAGTGTGTATACTGAATTAAAAAATGTCTACAACTAACATAAATTATTAAAGTTTATAAGTAAGACCAACCTATTTAATTTCAATGAATCTATTTTGATAGTCTTTATGCGAAGTCAGTTTTCAAATCCGTCTTTTTACAGGGAATTCCCTGGCAGTAGCGGCTCCGGAAATCCTTGTTTTATTCAGGAATCACACAAGACCACAAGTTGTAATGAAAATAAAAGTGTACATCTGCATGCAGGAATGTTATTAGCCGCTAGAAAGTTAAACAAAGTACTAAAAAGAAACACATTTGCTTGATTAATGAACATTTCAATAGCCTTTACGCTGTTGCTACCGCCTACGAGCCCCAAAAGGAATATGTTACTTTTCAGTTAATTCAAAGATACTCGTAATTTCTCTGAAAAAAATCGTAAATATTACGGGAAAAAAAAAATCGTGTTTCTTCCACATGTTTTTAACTCGGGTGACTTTAAAGATGCATATACAGTGCGTCTAAAAAAATGGTCCAATCGGAAATTATTTTTTTAATATATGAAAATCATATACAACCTAGTCAAGTTGGGTATTGTCATAAAGCTAAAAGAACACACTTTTCAGTGCAATTTATTTCATTTCATTTGGTTGCGTCATTCCTGAGATATATTGAATTTTCTGCAATATCGCGAAATCGCATTTGTCCCGGTATACTGTATGTGCCGTACATGTGCATGCAGTTTCTGCATATTTTAACAAAGAAACCCCAATGAGAGTGTGAAAAGTATTGTGTAGTCGTTCAATTTAGCTGAACGAATAGATTTTTCAGGTTGTACATTTATGATTTTCCTATTATTTTAAGTACAAAGGAGATACATAACTTTGACAAAAGGGCTAAAATGAATGAGATGTGCAGATCATCATGATGTCAGTATGAATGCAGTCTGGTAAACAGAAGATATCAATATGTGCAATATCATTTCAGTGCCGAGTAAGGGTTATTTGTATTTGATTTTTTTATTTAATAGATAATCAGAAATAAACAAATTGAAGGAAAGAAGGCATTTGTTATTTGTTTTATTGATTTTTATAATTCAATTTCTATGAGGTCTGTATAACAATACCACCAATTCAGTTGTCATTATGACCAATACACAAAAGTGGGACAAATGTGATTTTGCCTGACTGCACAAAAGTAATCATAACTTTTGACTTATAAAAGCAAATTGAATGGGACTAGGTTTATTAGAAAGGGAATTTATTCTGCTTTAATATGATACCAAATACTCATACCGATTGAGAAAATTACATACCTTAAATATTTTTCTCCCGATTGGACCATTTTTTGAGACACACTATATAATGTGTAAACCAACGGAGAGTGTGAAAAGTATTGTGTAATCGTTCAATTTAGCTGAACGAATAGATTTTTCAGGTTGTACATTTATGATTTTCCTATTATTTTAAGTACAAAGGAGATACATAACTTTGACAAAAGGGCTAAAATGAATGAGATGTGCAGATCATCATGATGTCAGTATGAATGCAGTCTGGTAAACAGAAGATATCAACATGTGCAATATCATTTCAGTGCCGAGTAAGGGTTATTTGTATTTGATTTTTTTATTTAATAGATAATCAGAAATAAACAAATTGAAGGAAAAAAGGCATTTGTTATTTGTTTTATTGATTTTTATAATTCAATTTCTATGAGGTCTGTATAACAATACCACCAATTCAGTTGTCATTATGACCAATACACAAAAGTGGGACAAATGTGATTTTGCCTGACTGCACAAAAGTAATCATAACTTTTGACTTATAAAAGCAAATTGAATGGGACTAGGTTTATTAGAAAGGGAATTTATTCTGCTTTAATATGATACCAAATACTCATACCGATTGAGAAAATTACATACCTTAAATATTTTTCTCCCGATTGGACCATTTTTTTTTAGACACACTGTATATTGTGTAAACCAGCGGAGAGGAAAATTACAAGGGATGCAATTCAATTGTAACACTGTTTAATTTGGGAGTGAAAACCTTCTCTGTTCATTTATCCATATACTGTATATAGACAGTATGGAATAATGGACAAAAATTTTGATAAATTATAATGAACCGTATATTGATCAGTCCCCGGGGTAATTGTCCGAAACGACTTTTGTCCCTTAAAATTCCCCATTGTACAACTGCAATGTTTTCATGATCATCTCTCATACCAACCCCATCCCTGTTATTGACTTGGGTCAGTCAAGTTAATCAAACCATTTCACATTTAAATTTCAATTCAATTTATTGTTTCTGCAACTTTTTTCACAATATATGCATAGCAACATAAAATCACATTTATCATGATATACAAAAAAAAGTAATAATCAATTTTCCAAAACTATTTACAATGAATTGAAGTATGGATAAGTTTTTTTTTTTTGGGGGGGGGGGTCGGGACTTTGATCTCCTTGCCAAATGTTAGTCTTTTTGTGTTCCACTTTTTAAACCTACACGCCTGCCCATAAAATCCAGCCTGGCCTGAAAGTGCATGCCTTTCTTTCAATATACAGTCGCATAAACAAAAAACAAGTATCATTTGCTACGGAGCAAAAGATACATTTCAAAATTTGGAAAGAACTCAATGCTTACGAAAAACAACATATTTTCATAGAGATATACCTCGTTTACTTGGACTTCAATTAATGCACATAGAGATAACATTGTTGCTTTTATTTGTATGTTCTATACGTCGCCTTTGTTTTATTTGTAAACACTAGCGTATCTATGGGGGCGAAGGGGGCAGAGTGCCCCCCCCCCACGACGAAAAAGGGACCTTCTTTTTTTTTTTTGCTTGTCAGCCCAAAAAATTTGAGCCCCCCAAAATTTGAGTCACTACCCCCCCCCCCCTTCGTCAGCTTTTTCTGGACTTGCGGGACTTTTGGAGTCTGGCAGCGGACCGCTGCAAAAAAAAAGCCTCCCTGACGACGTATACGTCAGGTATACGGTTGCCACTGTTTGCAAAGGTGTTTCCTTATTTGGTCTGTCAGTCTGTTAGGTTATTAGTTACATCTAAATTGTTGAACCAATTTTTAACTTTGTTACTAGTCTCTCAACTGAGTATACACCGTAACTGACAAAATTAGGAACCAACGCAAGAAAATTAGTAGCCTTACCGATGTTACAATATTCCCCGCGATATCCCGGAGGACATCGACATGCACGCCCATAATAATCGATCATGGGACACATTCGATGGCCCATGCAATTAGTGTCTGTGCCTTCGCATCCTCGCTTATCTAAATATTTTGTTGATTAGAAATTGAAACAAAGGTAAAAATGTTGAGACAATTACATCCAAAATTGACCCAATAACTCATGTAGAATTATAACATGGCGTCATGGCCTTTTTGATAAAAGAAAACGAAACCGTCATAAACACGAAATTCTTTTCAACAAATTATATGATCATAATTCTATATTATTTCATTTGCGTGTTTTATATATATATATATATATATATATATATATATATATATATATGTGTGTGTGTGTGTGTGTGTGTGTGTGTGTGTGTGTGTGTGTGTGTGTGTGTGTGTGTGTGTGTGTGTGTGTCAGTTCAAGATCCACATCACCTGCGTAACAAGTACATTTTGACAAGAAATGGTGCCCTTAATGATTTACATGTATATTATAAAATATTGTCCGAATCTGAATTCTTCACCTTGCTGTCAACAAGAAGAAATAATTTTCAGTGCCTATACGTCCAAGGTATATTTTCAATGTATATTATTTACGAGTTCAAAAAAAGATAACCGAGAACGCACCCTCCCAGGGCGTATAGCGTTTTGGCGAAACATGGGCAAAGAGTGTTGGAATACCATAAAATCAACTTTGTCAAGTAATGCTCAATTAACAGACAGAATGCAGAATCGTGTGAATTCTTACCAACGTTACAGTTCGTCCCGCTGTATCCCGGAGGACATCGACATTCATAGCCCCCTTCGGTGTTTACACACGTTGAACCACCATAGCACTGGTTGTTGTCACCATCACATTCATTCACATCTAATTCATTTTTGTTATAAAAACAAGGACTAGAAATTAATACAAAGACATAAGTAAAATCCTTCAAAACACACATACAATATTGTAAAATGAGTTTAAAAATGCAGGCATGTTTGTAAGTACAGCATGATTATTCCTAATATTGTAGCTTTCCTTATAAAATCTCTTACACGTTCATATTGCGATTATTAGGTCAACAATAAGTTTTAAAAAAAAGTTAAATCCGTCCCGATCCTATGTGGAACATCGGGCGGCGCCTATCTCCGTTTCAGTAACCCTAGGCAACATGGTTGCACAAGGCAGTTCGACTACAGTGGGGTTAGTCCTCTGGTAGTCCCATGCGTTTAACTCCCTACACCATCTAGATATCCGAGCGCCAGGCTAGAGGCAGTATAGGTACCATTTTCATAATGGTCTTTGGTATGACCCGGTCGGGGCTCGAACCCGCGACCTCCCGGACCAGAAGCGGACGCTCTACCAATGAGCCAACTCGCCCGGTCAACAATGCTGCATTGCAAACATTCCGAAACCTACAAACAAAATCGAAGTACAAATTGTCGGGATCTGGAAAAAGTCAACACCTTCAAATAAACTTTCCTGCAAGTGTTGATATCATACATCTATTAAAAATAAAATATCCAAATTTCAATTCAAAATGTTACATTCTAACTGATAATCCAAATTTTATTTTGACACCTCGCACACTCTCACAAGGGTTGGTTAAAATTGAAGAGTTGGTTAAATGGTGAACTTCCCAACTGCCCATACATTTTCGCAATATTATGCTAGAACTGTTGGTGTATAGGTTCATCCATTACGACCATTATAACTCTTAAAGCAGAATGAAACCCAGACATCTTCCTGTACTCAGAGAATACAGAACAATAACAGAAATATACAACAGTGAAAGTTTGAGCAAATTTGGTTGAACTGTTCTAGAGTTATGAATGTTCAAAGTTTATTTAATCGTTGTTATGGAGGATTCTTAAATTGGCAACTCTGCCACTTTTTGAGATGAAAGTGTGGAGAACTCCCCATTGGCTTTGTACACAAATTTTCACTTATATTTTATGAAATGTCTGATTGCCTCTTGCTTGTGTTAACCCAGCAAAAATGATTTGTACATGTTTTATGGAAGAATTTGATTACCTTCACAACTAACATTTCAGAAAAACGTAAATTTCTGAAAATTTGTGAACAAAACCAATGGGGAGTTCTCCTGCCACAAGTGGTAGTGTTGCCAACTTCAGAATCCTCCATACATAAGGATTATGTAAACTTTGAACATTTATAACTCTTGAACGGTTCAGTCAAATTTGTTCAAACTTTCACCATTTTCTTTCCCTTATCGTTATCTATTCTCTGAATGCAAGTAGATGTCTGGGTTTCATTCCTCTTTAAGGTGCTGAAGGTGCAAATGTGCACTACACAATACGCACAATGTCCATAGAGCTATAATTTCTGTGGCATATTAAGACAGTGGCGTAGCCAGGATTTGATCTTAGTGGGGGGGGGGGGCGGAATATGCGAGGGAGCGAAGCGACCGAGCCCGAGCGATAAGGCAGTATATTCAAGATTCAAGATTTTCAAATACGAGGGGCACAAAAAATTGTGCTCAATATAGCCTACATAACAGGCGCAATTGCGCAAAGGTCCCTTGCGGGCGGGATCCTGACTGTACTGTGGAAGCTTTATCATGACCCTTTGACGCCATTCAGTGCCAAATTCACTTCTTTTTAGTCACATATTTTTTTCTATTCAATACAGAACAATACAATCACTTATGATGTTTGTGACAAGTTAAGTCCCCAAGTAGATCCTGCTGATGATGGCCCCGTGACGGAAAAATATAAAGTCTAATATACGAGCGAGCGTAGCGAGCGAGCCAAACAAAAAAAAATCGCATTTTTACAACCAAACCATATAATTGTACATAAAAATTCGCCATGCAAACACGGAAAAAAACACACTTGGTTCTCCCCTCCGCGGAAAGGAAAAATTGCAGTTTCACCTTTACACATCTAATATTTTGCTTCTTATAGTGACAATTGATTGAATATTAATCTGAATTAATTTAACTCTGAACAATTCCTGAAACGTAATCTACCAACATACTAATCACCAACAATATTCTTTTTTGAAATTTTGATATTTGCAAATTTTGCGCGCGCAGCGCGCGAAATTTTCACAGTTTTTGTACCACCGCTATTCAAAACAATGAAGCAAACATGCATCCCAAATAACAACTTAACAAATTCTTATGTATTGTGGCTTGTTTAACACTGTCTGCGCAAGGCACTGCAAAAACATTTAACTTACCAACAATCCTCTTTGTAGACTATCTCTGTATTCTAAAAGTGCTTAGAGACTTGCAAATTTTGCTTGATGTTTCATTATTATTATTATTATTATTATTATATTATTATTTATTATTATTATTTTATCTATTATTATTATTATATTATTATTATTATTATTATCATCATATTTATTTAACAATATTATTATTTTTATTATATTAGTATTCAATTTGCGTCTGCGATCTGCATGAAAATTGTTAACCTATGAGCAATTTGCGGCGCGGGCCCCGGGGCGCCGGAAAAAAAAAAAAAAATTTCTTTTAACATGTTTACCACGCTTATGAAAATAAATTCGGGCACTGATGATATATTGCTGTAGATATTTCAACAGTAAGAGTTAAAAAAAAAGGAATGAAGGTGGCAGCTTCACATCACGGTTTTTTTTTTCGGGGGGGCCAAAGTCCTTACGGGGGGACCGCCCCCATCAACCCCCCCCCCCCTTGGCTACGCCACTGTATTAAGAGTTAAACCAACCTCTCTGAGAGTCAGTATCCCTTACAGGGGGTGTACGCCGATTTTGAAAATTAAATGAAAGTCGCTCTCCAACTTGATTAGTCAAACTAACCTGCATTAGCGCACGTTACTGCAATCCCAATCAGAAGTATGTTCATCATCATCATGACAGTTCAGATAATACTATGTAAAAGACTGCAATAGTTTTGATGTCGAGACCCTTCAGCTGTTTTCACGACCGAAAAATCGGTCTTTATCGGTCGCGATATGTTCCGCTGAGACTACGTCTGGCTACACTAATATCTCTTGAGCAGCAAGGAAAAATATCAGAAAATGTAAAAAAAAAACTGCTCCGAACGGACGGATTTTTCAGTCTAATCAAAGATAGCTCTTTGGTCTAATCCTCTCCGTGCTCTCTTCGTGTTGTGAAAATCACCGGGGACATACATGCAGTATCCACCTTCCCAGTCACACAGTTTACCCTACACTGACAGTGCACTTTCTTTTGAGCTAGTAAGTGTGTCTAATTAGACATAGGTTTCGGTTTCCACCAATAAATCATGTCATTATTTCCGCTTTTCCTCCTAAGTTATTTAAAACTACTGTACCAAAAACACGTAATAACTGCAAAATAAAAAAATAAATAAAAATACCAGGATACAGTTTCAGTTTCAGTTTTGTTATTGTTGCGGGTGGGGGAGTGGACAGCGACAGGGAAAGAGTGAAGAGATGCTTGTCTTTCTTGTCGTAATCATACTAATAAAATGTCGTGGACATGCAGTGATAAAGGAAGCCAAGATTTATTTGTGATTGTACCTTTGAAGTACATATCCCCAGATATGGTGTGGTCCCTCATATAAATTTCCACTACACGCCCCCTCACTCCTACGTTTGACAAGGTATGTCCTGTGTACTTAGAATAATGAAATGTTAATTTGTATTCACCGACTGGTATCCAATCATTACCTGAAATTACAAGTAAATGTACTAACAGTCTGATCATGACATAGCTAATGAAGTTTGATACAAAATTTATACTTGCATATAATTATAGTGTACAGAAATATACTACAAGAAAATTGCTCCAAGTTACAAGATAAAATAAACGATGATTTCTCCTTTTTTCACTCTATTTCTGGAAGATTGTAGGTCACTCTTCTGTAATAAAGCCACTGGCTAACATTTACCACAGTTAACAAAGATGTGAGCTACATAATCCTCCACGCTCCAAGTGTCTTTGATAAGGTCTAAAAATGAAGCCCTGAAAAAATTGTATTTCAAAATGATGATTTAGTGCTTTAAAAAAGTGAAAATCTACAAGCATTCAAATTGACCTGATTCACCTACCTATTTCCTCCCATAGACTTACTTTGTGCAGATCTAGGCTATTTTATCATCCACCGGAGTAGAAATTGTTTATTCATGCATACCTTGCCATTGACAGCATAACTTTCCAAACTTTTGTATTCTGTAGGCCGTGTAGTGTGTTTATTTGTCCATTTGAACACTACTATGTAGCTCAGATATCAAAGTGTGACAGTTTTTTTTTTAAAATCGAAGCTCCACAATGTTAGCCCATCACTTTAATGCAATGACACGGAATATACACACTGCAAGAGAAAAAAGTGATGTATCCAACCCAGACTGATACTCTTTGGAATTGAACAATTATTGTCAGAAAATTCTGGTAAAATTTATTACGTAGCTTTCTAATGGATCAATTTCTATCAGGGCGGAGGTGAAATAATGCTCGTTTCTCTTCAAGTAAACACAAGTCAAGACAAATCCTTCCAGCCTGAATATACACTCCATCCAGTGTATAATAATACATGTCTCGGCTTATTTGGTTCTTGCGCCATTTTTTTGACCTTTCTCGATCATGTCACTGCGGCAGGATCCATGCAACAGCCACCAATATCGTGTCAATTTCTCTCGTTTATTATCAAAGAGGGCGCCATTCCATTTGCCAGAAAGCGCGCCTGTCTGTTTTACTCGCTCGGTTCCGATCCCTAAATTATATATATACCTATACTCCTCCAACATAGATTTAAACAATTAATTGGACGTTATGTTCTTTTAAATGATAAACATGATTTACAATGTTTTCTGGCTAGAAAAAACAAACAAACAAACAAACAAACAAACAAACAAACTTAAGAGCCCACAAGACAGAACACACATGTGTTCTTTTAAACATTAAGTATTGCCTCCGGTAGGTGGGCAACCGTACAAGCTAAAATACTAGATTCTCCTACTAGTTCATCAGCTGTACAATACAGGCTACATAATGCACGACCAAGTTTTAATCTCCCTTTCAAAATTATTTTTTATCAGTTATCAAGACCGTGACATCGTTTTCCTCGTATACTTTCCCGGTGTGCAACTACTTTCTGCATTTCAAACGTGCGCCCACAACTCGTTCAGACTTCTCCCAACGGCAGGCCTTGCATGCATTTCGTTTAATTGGGACGGCATTAAACATGAATCTCTTTGAACGGGGTTCTATTACTAATATTTGGGATATGTGCGGCCGTTCTGTGAAGACAATTTCAAGTTCTTATCGACAAATTTGATGTGGATTTTTTTTTTATATCACATGCATCCCTTTATTTAGGACGTTCATGTAGTTGTCTAAATACCTAGAATCTCAGATTTTGCAGTATTACATTCACGTGACTGACTCTTTGAGAGTTAATCTAACGATGGTTAGGCCTATGCCAAATTTATTTGGCATTTTGTTGCAATATTTGAATGGGAATTGAAAACGTATTCCTCTTTTCTGCAATTATCATCCAATTGAGCAGCTAAGTTTAGATTTCCTTACAGCTCCAATTATTTTGCTAAAAAACAAACAAACAACAAAACAAAACAAAAATACCTGGAACTGAAAAGAACAGTCAATAGGCGGTGACGGTGATCACCATTATTGTTCGAGCTATAAGTGATAGTTTCCTGTATTGAACAAGAGTGACATCGGTTTTTCTTACGAAATTATGTCATTCGATTAACGTTATACATTTTGATTTGTTTCGATCACACCGCCGGATTTTTGCATATTTTTTTGCATCATATTCCGAAAACAGATATTTTGTCATGTTTGACACATCAAAATAGGCCTACCTAGTGTTTTTTTTTTTTGTAAAGATATGTGTGTGTTTGAATAAGCATTTAAAGCAGACTGTGTTGTCTATGTCATTAATTTGTTTTTCTATAATGCGAATAGGCGTTCACTTTCACACCATTAACTTCGTCATTATAATAAAAATAATTATAATAAAAATTGATTTTCAGTTTCGTTCCAAGACGGTGGGAGCACATTACTGTCCAAGTTATTTAGTCAGAAATTGGTGCATTCCAACAGATGATCGTCTGCATTTTGCGATGTTTAAATTCTTCTTAGTGCAATCGATGAAGACTCTTTTAAAATCTATTATAGGCCTGGGTTTAAGAACGTTAGCAGAAGATTGAATAAAATTCTTGAAATCGATTTCAAAATGACAAATTTGATGAAGGCATTATGGAGAGAATCATTGAATGGGACGAATTCGATTGTAAACGTGATTAAAAAAAATCAAAATCATACGCAATAGACTAATTTGAAAATTGTTTTCAACATTTTGTATGTTCCGGTAGTCGCTTGGGACGAAATTCGAAATTAACTGTTGAGACAAAACTTGAAAGAAAAAAATGTGTGAAAATGGACGGGAAAACCTATACACTACACGAAAAGTAAGTTACCCCTTTTTTAAAATACCATAACTTTTTAACGAAATAGTTTTTAACAAAATTATTTTGCAAGAGTGTTTGCACTCATTAACCAAATATTATTAATCTGTCCAGTCATGCATGAGTGAGCACATATTAATAAATGCCACTTTTCAAATTTTCACAGGAGTCATTTTGGGGGATTTGTGATACAGGGTTATGACAAATTTTGTTTTTGATGAATGATTTAGCACTGTTTTTGTTAATCATCGATCGTTTGACCCTTTTACACTTTCTCAGATACTTTTCGCATATTTTCGGTTCAGTGTGGTCAATTAAAAAATTGGCATCCTTCCTAAATTTTGAACTTGTAAAATCCATTGAATTTATTGAAAAAATTGAAATTGGATATTTTTCCGGAAAATGTATCAGCACATGTTGTACAAACATAAGAGGTTTTAAAAATGTCACGACTGAGTGAACACACTTTATTAATAACGCAAAAAATACAATGTTTTACTAATGTTTTGGCATAATAAATTATTCTTGTGAATTTTGAAAAGTGACAAGTTTGCATTTATTTCATGCTCACTCATGCATGACCTGACGGATCAATCCCATTTTTACACAGAAGTTAGGCAATGATTACGAAAAACACCCCTGCCAAATTTCTCTGCTCAAATTTGTTTTGTTAAAAAGTTATATTTTGAAAAAGGGGGAACTTTTTGTGTAGTGTTTATATTATGCCTTTATCGGTTTTGTGCCGCTGTTTAAGAGGGGTGTCGATCAATGTTTGGACTTGGTGGGGGGGGGGCAAAAGTAGTAAAAAAAATTACAATTGTGTATCTTGTTTTATGGTCTTGTAGTAATAGGGCCTACCTTGCACTGACATCGATTTAAACGTATCTCTGCAGCCCTACATTAAATTGTTTTAATTAAAGCTTTCTTTAATCATTGGGGGGGCAAAGGAATACGTTTGCCCCCAATATTTCGCTGAGGCGACCCCCCCCCCACCCCCCTCCCCCCCGATCGACGCCCCTGTAAAGGCAATCAGCTTGTTAACGTTTCTAGATGTAGTACTAGTCGTTGGAGCATCAAACTTTCTGTACGAACCCGAGCTGAGCGTAAAACGAAATGGCGCAGGAGCACATAAAATTAAACGTACGCGAAAATGCTGCATGTATTGCGATATCTGAGCCGCGGGTCCCACGTCCATGCATACTCTGTTGTTGTGCATGCATGCATACGAGATAGTGTAGCTTCGGCAATGTACTGCACTGCACTGCACGGCGGGCGACGTCAAGGTGCTTGAAGGTGAGTGGTCCGTCGGTGGGAGATTCATTTAACAACCTCCAAAATGTCTTCGGTATATCAGCTGAACGTTTGCTCATGATGGGAACTTGTAATGTCAAACTTATGCTGAACAGACTCAGTGCATAATTCATTGACATCGTTTCCCGATCGCTATTTGTGAACAAGAAAAATTGGGAGCTTTTGCAGCAGCGACCGGAGCTGAGCGAACATGGCGTCTTCAAACGGTAAAGTTATGGCGTTGTGTGCTGTTGTAATTATGGCTGTTGTCGTGTCCGTACGAGGTGGAATTGTTAATAAAACGTCGGATTCTTTGCTGAACGAAAGTGAATATACAACAAAAGACGATGCCACGAATTCGAAAAAGAAGCTCCCAGAGTTTCCAAATGGGGTTATTAAGTTCAATAATCCAGATTTATTGAAAGGACTGACGGGAAACGCTCGACCGTCCGCCGGGAATAAGCGCCAGGGTTACGCCGTAGTTCAGGCGGAGCTCAACTCGGGGGTGACCACCAGCCTTGTTGAGGAGTCGCGGACCCTCGCCACAAAGTACACGCAAATTGTCGAAGAAGAACTGGGATACACCGCAATGCAAGTGAGTTATTAGTAAATGAGTGAAACAATCAAACATTACACATGTAAAAGATAACAATGTTGTTTTTCATTTATTTTTTTTTAAGATTAAATTTTTCCAATGTTGATTACATTAAACAGATTTGAGAAAGATGTCAAAGTTCTGCAAGACTTTTGGTAAATTTAATTTGTACAAAATATTTGTATAGATTAGACTACAATTTACCAGAAATCTTGCAGAATTATGGGTGTAAGTCTCCTAGTTATTCTGATGCATATTTTTCCACCCTTTGTCGGGTGTTTTGTTATTTCTCACTTATTTTTCATTTTTGAATAGATCTATCATTCCAGATTTTAAGATGAATTTCGATGGCCTGTCTTGAACTTTGTAAAATTAGAGCCTCCTTTTTTATTTTCAAGGTTGGCAGATTTAAATCATTGATATTTACAATCGCAATTTAAATCAATAATTTCAAAAGAATTTACTTCAATACAAACAATTGGTTATGTGATGTAGAATAACTAAAGTTTGATTTATCCCTTCTTGTTTTAAATATGAAAACTTGATTCAAAGGCTTAAGTATTTGAAATGATGGATTGATTTACATTTCATTAAATCAATTGTTTGGGCTGATAAATTTTAAGTAAAAAAAATAATTCAGATGTTAACAAATGCTTTAAATCATATATATTTTGTTGTTGATTTCAATAAAACAACCCCTGCATTTGTTGACATTCTTGTGAATGGCTTTGAAAGTTACTGATAATAACATTTCACAAGAATGGTTAATACTAGTTAGTATAAGATGAGATAATGATTAATTTGACCAATAGTACTGGTAAAGTTAGACATTTAACTGCAACTTGAAGTGAAATTTTAAAGGAAACATAAATCAATCCTGTGTTTACATCTTTTAGATGCATGATATGAAAGAAAAAGAATAGTGTGGTATTTTTTATCCTGATTAGTCTTCTTTCCTGTTATGGCAGACCCATGTTTAGCTTAGTTATTTTAATTATTGTCGGTTTTATTGGTGTTTTCCATTTCATGACGGGCTGTATTTCCGCACAGGTTGAGTACGCGGACACTGCATGTTAGAACGGCACTTTACGCGTCAGGGCATCATGCAAAGATGCAAACAGAACCGGGGATGCAGCATCTATGTAAACCTTGTTTTCTCGTGAAAATGCCAATATTGATCATTTGAAAATTCTGTGTGTGCGTTTTTTTTTTTGCAACATATCCAGAAAACTTTAAAAATTAAGTATACAAATACTCCACTCTCCACCATTAGAGCAATGTCATGAAAATTCAGTTGTACTTTGTACTCTGAAATTTCAACAGTCCTCCAAATTAAAAGAACAAAAAAGTTTGAAACAAAAGCAATTTGCAAGATCTGTAGAAGCTCATTTTCATAATTCAGTGGTCTCAGCTTAATGGGGTAACATGTAATGGGGTACCCCTGTTAAATAGGTAAAATTTGGCAAAACATTTCTTATGATTTGTATTGAAATTTATTCCATTTAATAGGGTACTCCTGCTTAAACATATGAGTATCCTTGCAAATGTCTACCCCATTCAGTGGAGACCACTATAGTCTGTTAGAGAGCCACACAAAATAATACAAATCATCACCATGGAAAATTGGCAAAACCCCTGTCCCCATAAGTCTACACTTAAGTCATAGTTCACTTTCACCATGGCCCTTGCATTACACATTTTAAATCAAATCAATTTGATTTCTTTGAAAGGTATGTGTGTGTGAAATATGACAAGGGAGATCTCTAACAAGTGTTAGGGTAATGGGATTAGGACTAAGGTGGGCCCCCACTGGCTGGCTTAGTTTTAAAGGGATTAGATCTGGTCATGGGCTGTCACCATTGTATTAGTAGGGGCCTAATGCCATGTATGTGTACCAATGTATTATAATCCCGTCAATGGGGGTAATCCCATAAACCCAGCCAAAGACAAATCTACTTTGGATCAAGTTTCCTGCAGATCAGATTTCTGGGCTGTGCATTGACACTACATACTAGAAAGGTTCTGTGCATTAAAAACCAAACAAGCCAAGTAAGTTAACCCATTGAAGGCTAGACATGAGATATCTTGTTGCGATGTCCAATTGTCCATGGTATTGTGTTAACCCATTGGAGACGATTTAATTTCACTATAACAAGTATTTTCCATAGACCTCAACACAAGTTAACTTGTAGGGCCTACTTAGTCTCCAATTACATGTAAACTCTTAACCTGTCAGAGGATTTCAACTAGTGTTGCACGATTAAGTCGCGAAAAGTCGTAGCAGCGACTACCTGCACGCAGTCGCGACTCCAACTATCAGAACGCAATAGTCGACTTTTTATCACATGTTAATTTGTATTAAAAACTGAGTCAAAAGACGTAAGAATTGAACAGAAGTACCAATCATCTATCTACCATTTTGTGGCAAAAATGAATCCCCTATCTCTCTTCGATCGCAAATCAAACAGAACTGCCAAAATATGCTTGGATCAGCCTCGTGTCATGCTATCATACATGTGTTGCCGTATACGTTGCACTCACGATCCCGACTGCGACACCCATGCACCCCACACCACCAATCTTGAACACACTAAGACGTTGAACACCGATAGTCGACTAGTAGTCGGAGTCGCAACTATTGGTGGGCGACTAGTCGACTCTCTAAAATGCTGAAGTCGTGCAACACTAATTTCAACCCCTATGGACTTATTGGTGCAGGATCTGCAAATTCAGCACGTTAAGAGTTAAACCAATATCAAACTGTCTTGAATGGGCTAATCATCAAGCCATGTAGCTTACATTTCAACTTCCAAAGTCAGAAATAATGTTAACACTTAATGAATAAATGTGATTTTAACAAAAGTAGGTTTAGCATTTTTTAAATGAAAAAAAAATGTGTATAAAACTGATCAAAATAAAAATGAAAGAGAGAAAAAAAATCATTCTCAATTCATCATGCATTGTGGCTGGGGCAGGAGTTTTCAAACATTTTATTTGGTCCGAATGTGATTGCCATGAAAGCTAAGAAGTCCGATATTATAATGAGCAAAATGAGGGTTGTTTAACTTTATCTGACTGAAAATAAATTCTATACTTAGAAACAATAAAAGGTCTCGTGTTCTAGATTGACATCCTCTGCGGTCTGGAGTGTGGGAAGCCCGCCCCTACTACATACATGGGTATACAAAGAAAATCTCCATTAAATAAGGTGGAGTTCTGGGCTGACAGCAAGACAGCAAGTTGTTTGAATGGAAGTAGAGAAATTAGGAAATGCATCAGTGACAGTTTGAACAAATTGGACAAATATAGATGAAGTTGTTAATTTTAGAAAATATATGATCATTACAAATTGGCAACACTATTGCATGTGAGCAATTCTCTTTTACTTTGAACACAAAATGTCATGAAAGGTAGATCAATGTCTCTGAAGAAACTAATCCACATGTACACAAACATTATATACATTACATGAATGGGGTTACTGTATAAGCTGTTATTTTCGCGAGTCAGACCCTCTGAAAATTTCCACTTCAATTCATGTCTATTTATACATGTAGTAATGACAACAACAGAAAAATCGTGAAATTAACCACTCGTGAATTACCGCACCTTGTCAAAAAACACGAAAATAATGGCTTATACAGTACTTTACTCAGTGTACTGTACATGTATGTTGAATGTTCAAACTACATGTACATGTAACACCCTGTGATATACGTAGATGTTTTCCAATAATATGTAAGTTTGTTCAGGCATAAATATTCAAGAATTCACTAATGTGATGTCTAGCTTGCTGAAAGTACATGCACATGTGTATGGGCCTCATGTACATGTACATGTATGTATTCTTCTTCTTCTTCTAGGCTGCTGCATGATGTTGTACACTTCATCTAGCGATCTAATGTCACAGTGTTATCCATTCAGTGATGTTGAGCATTAGGCGTAATAGGCGGCCCCCGTCATATTTTGTAGGTTTCCGTACAACAAACCAAATGCAGTGAAAACCGTGTGTACGTTCACTGGAGTCGAGAGCTCCACAATGTGGATGGTTTTTGTCTGTTTCAGGGTGCATTAAACGCCATTCAATTCTTTTGTCGCAGCCTGCCACAAGTCATTAGGTTCAGAGATGAAAGGAGAGCAAGAAAACAGCCCAGCCAGTCCAGCCACCCAAAGACTACAAGCACGATTACTAGCTCCAGAATGGGGGAATTAGGGTGGGAGGGGTGGGGGGGGGGATGGGAGTTCATGTAGGTAGGGGATGAAGGGGTAGGGGTGATGGGATAGGGGTGACCAGTGGAGATAAGGAGGCCTCTGCCCCTTACAGTGACTTGATCACTGAAATCTATTTTGAAGAAAAATATGGTACGGTATACTGTTCCAATAGATCAGAAAAAGTGAAATGAGCAAAAACGGCACATCTGCATAATCCACCCTCAAAGCAGTCTGTTCAAGAAGACAAGAACCCCCCCCCCCC
>JZLH01S0310644.1:73078-83590 GCA_001188425.1 Eucidaris tribuloides
GTTTTTCTTAATTTGTTTGATTGTTATTTATTTATTTATTTATTTATTTATTTATTTATTTATTTATTTATTTATTTATTTATTTATTCATTTATTAATACTTATTTATCATTATTACTTGGGGGGGGGGGGTCAGTGAACACATATTGGTGTTACATTAGGTGCAGGCTTCTAGTGTATGCACTACTTGAAACAAAAAATTCATTTTTTAAATATCTTCTGTACCTCCTGTGTTTTTTGAAATCTGATCACTTGTTGCTGGATGTAGGTACAGTACCTCATGACTCCTGTCCTTTACTTGTCTGATCAAAGTATTTCCATGTGCAAACTGGACAAATTTTTATGTACCCTTGGAATTTCAAATCAGTGCTTTTGACAAGACAGATATTCATTACACCTGATATGTGTGTTATTGTAGGGAATGAGGGGCCCAGCTGTGTGCAGGCTGGACGTCAATCAGTCCCCCAATATTGCTGTATTGAAAGACGAAATTGACTGACTGCCACTTGAAAAATTGCCAATTAGTTTTTCAAGGACTGTAATTATGGCTATTAATCATTGATCCCTCAGCAATAAGTTATCAGCCTGCGAGATCCAGGTATAAAGTTGTACAGTACAGCAATGTATGGTTTTATGTCAGTCTATGTCAGTCAGCATGCTGAAAGGATTTTTTTTTTTTTGGGGGGGGGGGGACCGATGTTCCTCTTTGAGGGAGACCTTTTGAAAATAGTGCATTAAATTTCAAAGAAATTTGACTGGAGTGGAAGCAGACGTATGAATAATGAACATAGCAAAGAAACTTTGGTTGAAACGGGATTTGAACCAGTGACCTCAGGTTGGCAAGTCCTGTGCTCTACACCTCTACTGCCTGAGCTATTCACAGTGAGGCCAAGTGTTCCTTTTCTGCAGCATGTACTGTAGTAGTCTCATTGGAACCACCAGGAGTACAGAGGGACTTTTGGTCTAGCTTACAGAAGGTTTGGTGAATGGTGTAATTGGTGTAGAAAAGTATTCTAATCGGGTCTGTACTTTTTCAGTTGCAAATACTTGTGATTTTGAGCAAAATGCCTCAAAATACTTTTTTGTTCTGTGGGATCGCTTTGTGCACACTTCTATTGAAATAGATAAAAATACTTATTTTCTGGTCAAAATACTTTTTTTTCAGAATAAAATAACTTTTTTTTATCCGCAAGACGTTGGCATCGCTGTATTCAGTCCTACAGTGGGGCCTGTCCTTTGTTTTCATTTTTCTGAGATAAAAGCATGCAGAATCAATTTTACTGCACATGACATACAGTATTTGAATGACAAGAGAAAATTGGATTTTTGAAAAACTGAAATATGAGGAAAATTTGACAATTTTAAACCTATGGGAATTTCCCCATACTCTCATCTCATCGCAAAATAAAAAATGGCGGAGGTGCCAATTTAAGAAGCCCTCACAAAATGATAAGGGTTGAATCATATTTCGAGCATTTCTATATTTTGAATTTAACCAAATTTGTTCAAACTTTCACAATTTTCTTCTCATGTGTACCTTTATGCTGTTGATTACACAAAGATATCTGACTTTCATTCTTCTCAAGTTCTGTCAGTTTGTTTGTAGGCATTACAGCAAAGCAACTTCATCGACTTCGTTTCCCTCCAATGCACAAGAAAATTTGTTCATTGGCTACACAACGAATGGTGTAACTTGTACAGTTGTTTGTATTCCTGGTATAGAGATATTCAGCTCATCTTGGGGTGACCTCGTTAAACATTTTTATCACCGAGACACAGCCATTAAGTGGAGGCAAACAAATTTTATGGCACCTGCGGAGGGTTCCCCTGTACCCCACGGGGTCCACAAAGAAAGAACAAATCTCAGTACTTTGAGTTCCAGAATCACCAAAATTATACCCCTCCCTGATCTGTTACATTTTAATAGCAGATTTAACTTGGTCTATGGATTATTGGTGCACTAATTTAGAAGTTACTGTATGTATAGTGTATGTTGTGTAAATGTCTAAAACCACATGTTTGGTCATTTGAATTTAATGTTCATGAATCATAAGCTTTAATACATTAGGTACTTTGCTAATGTATACATCTTGTGTGCACAGACATACACGTACATTAGGCCTATACTGTACACAAGATCTAAAGTTAAATTTCGGAAGTAGTCATTTTTGTTTTGACAGACTTGAGAAGTTGAAATATTATGATACGTGAACTACATGTACCTTTTTTTTCTCTAAGATAAAACTAAATTTTGGGGATACAAGAATTTGTTGCCTAACTGGTAAAGGGCATTAGTGCCGAAAATTTTGAAAATTTGAAAAATGGGACCCATGTCTAAAGATCTTTTTGATGAAAAGGAGACCCATGTCTGAGGATTTTTCTTGAAAAAGGTCATCTTCCCAGTGGCACATCCTCCATATACCCAATATACGTGAGTACAACCCCCCCCCCCCCAGGGCCTTTATCCCAGCCAAGTGATGAGTTGCCTTCCTTTTGCACAGAAATTTTACTGGATCAGTGCAGAAGATTACATCTTATTTTTTGGTGCTACTTTCAAGCGAGATCTAGTAATTATAGTATATTATTATACATTGAATCCTATGAGGAAAATTGAGGGCTGTTTTGTGATTTTAGGGGGCTATTTTATAAATTTGGGAGGCTAATCACCTTCAGCCTCAGCCTCAGCCTGTGTATTTCCTATACTGCGCTGGATATTCATCTGTCGTCTTATGCATGGTGCACATATCTTTAGTTTTACATGTGCCTCCATCAGTTCTGTATTCCTTCCCATCCACCCAGGTTAATTCACACACCACCCTCTACATGTACTATCAACCCTCATACCTTGCAATACAGCCTACAACTGTAAATATAAATTCAAGATAAACCTGTTTAGATTGCAGATTACCTCAGAGATAGGCCAAAGGCGTCCCCTCTTCGCCTCAGTCAAAATTGAGTCATTTTCTTTGTCCACTATTTTATAGGCAGGACCTTTTCAGCAGCTCTTCAGCCAGTTTATAGTCCCACACAAACAAGGGCCAGAACTTGTGCTTTACCAACCCTTGTTATTGTGGTAGTATTGAATAGTTATTAGAGTCAAGTGCAGATTTTTTGAAGGACCTGCTGGTTGGGTATAAGTTGTCTTGTGGAGGAGGAAGTGTTGTATTGCAAGCTTTTCATGACACTTCCCTAGGTTAGGTCAACACTTATAGTACTCAACATCAATAATAAGAACATGAATTTGTCCTATTTACTTATTTTAGTAGTCTACAAGAACAGTTGTATTATTGAGTTCAGAATGCAAGTCAGAGAACCATGAAAACATTAAAAAATCATGCAATTCCCTGAAAAGTTGCCCAGATGTTTTTACAGCATATCATTTATACAGTACCTGTACACATAACCAAAGATATTTGAAGTTGACCAGCACATAGAGATTACCAGTTTCAGTGCCATTACACAAAACCTCTGGATTGATTTCAGATGTGATACTAAGATGTGATGTTGTGACTTGTGAGACATTATGCTATTATGGGAAGTGATAGTATGCTTGCTGAAATATGAGAGGTGATATCATGAGATGTATTCATGAGATTTGGTGTTATGAGCTTATAAAATTAATATCACTTCTCATAATATTATCATCTCCTATATGTGGTATCGTAAGATGTGATGTTATGAGATGCGGTAAAATGAGATGAGATGTGATACTATGAGACTTGATATTAATTATAAGATGTGCTGAAATGAGATGTGATATTTTAAATTTGGTATGAGATGTGGTATTATGAAATATGAAATTTTGAATGTAGTAATTACATGAAAGTTTTTAAACACATCGTAAAGTACATCCATACATTATAGAATCATAACTTAAAATTACTATAAATAGGGTGTTTTTGTGTGTCGGTAATTTTCCCAGCACATCAAAATAAAGTTCTGACAATCCTCAAACCTTTTACACATATTAATTTTACATTTCAGAAAATATACAGGACTATATTCCTGTACTGCCATCCCATTCCCAGTGACTGTAAGTCTGTAACCAGCTTAGAAATCAAAATATCTTCACACTGTCTCTACTACATTTTCATTTCTGCAAATATGATGAAAACGAAATGCACCTGTAATTTCAATGCCAAGAAGCATACCTGATGTATTTCTCATCTCTGCATCCTCCAGTAACAATAAAGTATCGTGGTGGACACGCAATATTTATGGTGATGGCATTCTGGGGAGTAAACATCAATAAATTTTGACAAGGAATTGACCACGATTTATGACACGCCAGTGCTAAAAGCAGCGTAAAATGAAAGCCAGAAAAGGTCAACCAAGTTTTTACCAATAAAAGTAGGCAAGTTTTGTGAATGCCAAATGACAGACAGATGTAGTTGTAGAAAGCTTTGTAAATTGATGCAATTTTGAACCTACATTTGCCAATATGTATTTGTGGAAAAGAAAATCGCTAGCATTAGCTACACAGCACAATACATACTGTAGTCCCCTACATACACATGTAAGTTGGCATACATACATATCACAGTAGTTCAATGTGAAACTGACAGATAATTTTTTTGTATTTGATCACAATTTTAAGTCCGGTTTCCATCAAATAATGAGCAGTTTGAGTTATGAGTACACTGTACACTGTACAGAGATGCCAAGTGGTACTCATTTTCAGTAATTTCTATTAGTACTGATATTGAAAGTGGTGAAGAATACTGAAGGGTTTATGAAAAATACTGATTTTATCAAATCAATTTTGTGTAATTCTACTACGTTTAGGAATGACTGATTTTAATGCAGAATATGGCAAAATGACTGATTTTTAGCTTTGAAATTATTGAAAAGTATTGATGAAAGTTGGCATCTCTGCATGTATACTTAATGTTGAGATGAAACTGAAGCCCAGTTTGATGACACAAGGCTAATGAAACTCAAGTATGAGTTTCCCGTCACATTTTTTCCAGCCTATAATGAGGGAACTATTTCATTATTCATTATTCATTATTTTGCAGGATTTCATTATTTCAACTATGCACTTTTGTTCATTCCATTTGCACATTTCCAGTTTGCTAACCCAATACATGTACAGTGGAACCCTTTCAGTGCATTTTTCTCGAGACTACATGTTCTGCCAGGAACAAAAACACAAAATCGCATGTTCCAGCACACATGCGCAGACGTCTACGTTCTGCTTGGCACCCGACGAAATATAGTCTGCACCATACAACACTAGTGTACAACGATGTGAAATGAACCAATAGGGGATCAACAAAATACAAACAACACTGGGTTTGTTTTTAGACTCATTTCTGAGACTCGTTTCCTACCAAAACTTCCAAAATCGACTGAAATTGTGATGCTTGATTTTTTTCTTCAAAAAAATGAATTATTTTCAGATTTTCGGCCGCTAACGAGGCCCAAAAATTACAACGAGGGAGGGTGACAGGAAACTCATACTTGAGTTTCATTAGCCTAATCAATTTAAAGAAAATTCAGAAAAAAATGTGAACACATTTATGCAACAGGAATATTATACATATAGCGGTTTGCAGTAAGCTTAAGTCTTAAATGATTTACCACTAGTTCCTTTTCTTACAGTGTATTTACAGTTCTTTTATTCATTTAATAATTATAATACCCATTTTGAGAATTTGTGCCATGATTAGAATTGGTTGACCTACATGTAGATGCAGCAGTTTCTTTTTCTTCTTTCATATTATTTCTTTTTTTCTAAGCATGTAGAGACACTGTCAAGGGTATTATGAACTTGATATTATATTATAATTATCATTATTATTATTATCATTATTATTCTTATCATCATCATCATCATTATTATTATTATTATTATTATTATCATTATTATTATTATTATTATTTTACATTATGAATAACTTTTCAACAATGGGAGGGTTTCAGAGGGAGCAATTTTTAGGGCAATGATAGATCGTATCTATCAAAAAAAAAATTAATTGCAAAGAATTTTGTAAGATTTTGTACCATTTACCAAAACTTAAACCTGTTCAGGACTGGTCACAAAAATACCTGTCCTGCAATCTGTGGGAAATATGTAGTATTCAGTGCAGCAATCAAATTGTGTTTGAAGGGTTAATGTAATAATAGTCATACAGTACTTCAGCCATATATTGTGCCTATAAAAATAATGAAAAAGTTACTTCTATCAAGACCTTATCCACTTATACTTATACAATATTGCAGAATTTAATTTTCGTTTGCCAGAAAAATTGCTGCAGCAAAAGTAAAACTGGTTGTACTCTTATCAACAGCATGCCTTCTGATTTCTGTAATTTAAAGTACAACTTCTATTGGTGTCTGCAAAGCCTCCCTGTTGTGTTTATGTCTACACGCTCCCAGCACTGCAAAATATGGAAAATCAAATTTACAATTTTTTTTTTGGCGGACAAAGTGGAGGAAAATTGGAACGAAATGAAATTGGACACGGTAATGTTGAGATTTCCGTGAGCAGCGCGATGCACGTTGTAATATGTGACTGTCACCACATTTTCGGATCATAAGTCGCAATGGGAGTTTTTGCGTAAATCGCGTAAAGTAGGTTTGATTTGGGTCGAGGGTCGTTGAGTTGTCGCGATTTTGGGATTTTCTGAACAGTACATAAATTATCTATCATCTGTCCAAATTTGAGGGTCATTTAGGTGATTTCCAAAGGTCTGTGTTTTTCTTGAAATAACGGGGACATGCTTTTTGCGGGGCAGGTGGGAAAAATGCACCGATTTCAATCTTCGGCATCGGCGAGAATCGCCGAGAAGACGCCTGCCAAAATGACGAAATATAATTGCTATGGTATGCAAAAGCTACAGGTTCACTCCGCAATAGTCATGGTATCATGCACAGAGCTACGTTGTTAACACCTATTAATAGGCAGGACTGGTATCAGGCCTTAAAACAATTGGAAAGCAGAGAAAGTGACAAGTTAAGAAGGCGAGTGAGGAATTTAAAATAGGGAACGGAGAAGACTGTGGAAACAGTATGTACCCCAAGGGAATGGGGCTCAACTTACAGACACACACCTAAAAGATAATGTGATTTGTAAACCTTTGAAATGTATACAAACTCCAGGACAATGAAACTTGCTGAATAGAAAGGATTAAGTGCTGTGAATTAATTGTGCCAAATTGGGCGCCCGAATCCAGATACACCTTTCGATGTCGGTGCTATGGAGTTTTAATCCAGCCTTTCATGCCACACAACTAGCGCTTCTTAGCCAGCGTGCGGATGAATGAGCGTGAGTCTTGTGATGCCGTTTTTCTCACCCTTCCGTGATTAATGGCTTAATGGCTGCAGGTGCCATCTTTTGAGGCGGATGGTTTTAATGGGGTTAGCCTATAGCTCCAATTTAAACATTTTATTACCATTCTAAAGCTTTACGATGTCTTCTTTCAGCCCCATAATAAAACTCATATCCAATTTTTGCCGACTTAGGGGAATCGAAATGTGGGTGACAGGTCGACATAGTGTAAATCACACGTAAGACCATCAACTTCAGATAAACATTCTGGTGATGTATGTGTGTATGTTGAGCATATGCCCTCGGCAGTGTGCATCGCTGTAATATACGTCGCTGAATATCCGCAATTTGGCGCGGGTGGCATCTCGGCCAATAGATAAATTGATATCGGAGCACAAGAGACGGCGCATACTAATATCGTCGTATTTGTAGGCGTTTCAATCTTTGCTGTCAAGCAAGTCTTAAATGCCGGACGATATTGAAGGAGGTGAACGCACGTAGTCACTGTACTTGCTTCCCTCTACCTGCCATGCAGCGCTGGACGGGATGCCGGTTGTCGTGTCGCAGGCAGCAAGAGGAGTTGGAGGAGAAGAGGAGAGAACCTGCTGTGGTGGGGTCTTGTAGATACAGGGGACCAGCGTGATGTGAATATGATGCATGTGATTTAGGCTTCAGGAGCCTCATGGCGTACGTCTTACTTCTCAGTAATTATTCATTTTCTTACCTGTTTGCTGTTACAGGAAGCCACAAGTTGTATCAGGTGTGCAAAAAAGGACAAGTGGAATATCACCTCTGAGGCGGCGTTAGAGTGGAAGGACTTATAGAAGTAGAAGTCCCCATCCCGGGTCCGGGGGGGGGGGGGGCACTCGACTTTACATGTGACCTATGTGCTGCACAAAATAAAAAATCGGGGGATCTGGGACATGCGCTTGAGCAAAAAAAACTGGTGCAGTCTCCGGTACTGGAGCTAAGGACTTCAGCAGCTCAAAATGCTGATGCTTCAGAACTGCACTGCCGGCGACCAGTTCCGGTGCACCAAGTTGGCGCGCCGTGCGGGAAAGTGCAGTGATCTGGCCTGGCCGCGCTGCTCGCGAGATGGTCTAGACAGGCTGTTTTTTAAGGGATGCATTTGGTACGAGGAACCTGGGCAAATTTGGGGGTGCTTCGGGAACTGAAAAAAATCAAAATTGTTCTCTGGCTTCTGAAATTGTGATGCTTCTGGGATGAAATTTAGAGACTGAGAATGGGCCGGTGTTCTCAACGCCGGCACATAGGCTATCACACAATGTATACTAAGATGCCACCCCCACAATCCCTCCGCCGCGTCCGCTTCTTCTTTATCTTTTCTACGTTTTGACTGCTAGCTATCATTATAGGTCAGGAATTTTCTCCAAGTAGAAAGCTTTTTCCTTTGTCTTGAATAAGTTGATTGATGGAGACTAATCATTCATGTACAAAATATCTTGGACTTGGGTCTTTGGAGAATATGTATTATATTGAAATTAAATTATCTTGAAAGGATTAAGCAGAATTGTTTGTATGATACAAAAAAATTGTAGCACAAGTGTGCTGGCAAGCTCGGCAGTGGTATACTGAATTATTTTGCTGTGTATGACCTTTGGTATTTGTTACAACAACATAAAATCACACTATATTTTTAAATTAAAGAAGTTCCCGTTACTGGCTTCAACTGGATCCTGATGCACACCCATCCTTTTGTCTGTCACCACCTAATTCACCTGTTGGAGACTAAGTACGAGTTAACTCGTGTTGGAGTCTATGGAAAATGCGTGTTATAGTGAAATCAAATCGTCTCTAACAGGTTAATATGGTACACTGCTTTATGTTGTATGTGATTTTATTTCAACAGCAAAATTGGACATTCTTTCCTGAAATCAATCAGTGGATGGTGTTTTTTGTCTTGAACGAAAAACATAACAAAGGAGAATAGATTTTCTTTGTAGTGTCAGTATATTTAATTCTTCATCGTCTACTGTTCAATTTTAGAACCAAACTCAGAATTGTATTATCTCTGAAGAGTGATGAATCATTACTAAATTTAGTAGTAAGTTGTTCATTGATTCATACACAGACACACACATGTAATACACATGAGTATCAATGACAAGTACACAAATACATGGATCCTACTAGAACATGTTAAACACGAGACGTACTCTGACCAGGATAGGAATTAATTTTTATTCTTTAAGGGCTATTTTTATCAGAGCCTTGGGGCTATTTTTCTATCACTGGGGCTACTTTTTCGTTGCACATCAGAATTTGAATAATGCAGTGAAAGATTGCCGATGTTTTACCTGGTGCTTAATTCATAAAAACAATCACTTAATTCATTTTTGTTTTAATGCCATAATTAAACAAAAAATGTGAAATTTTTTGTAGAAAATCTGAGGGCGATTCTAAAGGGAATGGTCGCCCCAAAGAATTGGTTTTGGAAGATATTAGGGGGCAATTTCAGCTTTGCCAAGGGCTAAATCACCCGTCGCCCCGGGTTATTTCCTACACTGACTTCAACCTACAATGAATATTCTCCGTCTGCTTGCTAGACTAACTCTCCACCACATCAAGCCCATGCCATACAAAGAAGCCAATCTCCCAGAGTAATTGCACTTCTTACCCAACTGGATAAGAAAGAAAGGAGAGGGGAGAGAAAAAAAAATATGAACACAAAAGACTCCTCTGCCTAATTCTAGAGCTCTTCTGCCAACACCAGGCCATTGAATGCACAGACTAGCTCTATTATGGGCCAAGTGAATGGTCTTTTTGTTGTTGTTGTGAGGCATTTTGGTGTGGAAGTAGTGGGTTGAAGCTGGAGGTGGAAAAAGAAAAAGGAAATCATGTCCAAACTGACTGTTCATGTGGAATTTTCATTGAAGCATAAAAACAAATTATAGACTACCTTTTTTTTATTGACCACAGATTAAATTGAGAAAATGGAGAAGTTTTGTGTGTTTATTTTTTTGTGAGGGTGGGGCAGATAATGAGTGTTGTTGGACATAATTGTGTATTACACATTATATCTGTAATGTACACACAATTTGGTATTTTGAAGGAATTCTTACTAGAAATGTTCACTACTTGGTGGTAGTATATTCATTGTTAGTACTGTATCATTTTGGTTATTTCCAAAACCGGCTATCCTACTTGTGATTTTTTTTTCTCATCCCCTATTACTACCAACATGTTAATTTTCATGGCCAAATATTATTTTTATTTTT
>JZLH01S0310687.1:4480-24854 GCA_001188425.1 Eucidaris tribuloides
CAATGCTCTGGCTCGGCCGCACCGCAAAGCGGCGCTGCCGAGCGATAAATCCGAAGCGAAACAGCAAATTTGGGGGTCTCTGGAACTGGAAAAATCAAAATTTTCCTGTGACTCCAGAAATTGAGATGCTCTGGAACGGAAATTTGGGCTGAAAATGGGGGTCTCAACCGCGGCACATACGTATCACACAATTATACTAAGTGCCCCCCCCCGGGCCACGATAGGGTTAAATCATGTATGATATATTTTCATACATCGTGCTTGTCGCACTCCCACTTTAAGTTATTTATTCTAGGGCATTTATTTGTCCATACCTCAGACCTCAAAGGTTGATTTTTGTACATAAACCTATATTAAGGTACATGGTATGATAACCTACGTTTGATCATTGAGTACGTTGTAGCTCATTAAGTATGCGAAAGTATATTTTACAAAAATGTGTTTTTTGTTTGATTCACTAAAATCTGTTTGATAGATTTCAGTAGCATTTGCTATAAAGGTAGATTTTGGAGTATGTAGGTCAAAGATCTAGGTTGTAGCTCATAATGTAAGATATGCAAAAATATCTCATCCAAAAATGTGGTTTTATAACTTTTAAAGTAAATCCTCATACCAATTAATATGAAGTCTATTTCAGATCTTCTCGTGGGTCATTTCCCAGATGTGAACATTCTGTACATCCAGTCTGAGTGCTATTTGCCTAGAAATATGACAGCAAAGTTCCAATGGTGGTAACTGCATGTATTTCTGATGTATAAGCCATTTGTACCCGGCGAGGGGATGCTACCTTTGCGTTGCTCTTGCTTAGAATTGAAACAATATTGTTGATGACGAGTTGTATGATTTTCAGGTAAAGTCAGACAAAATGGATGAAATGTGTTATCAGTATTTTTATCAGTGTCTGTTAATAATTTGTTACTTCTATTTTAACCCTGCTAAAACTACTGTTTACTTGACAGTACAACACGAGGTGCAATACATTGTCTACACATAGGGACTCGGACTCGGACTCGGACTCGGAACATAAGGACTCGGGACTCGGACAGCCGGACTCGGACTCGAGGACCAAAAGACTCGGACTCGGACTCGGACTCGGACTCGGACTCGGAGACCCGGACTCGACTACAACACTGTGTACCAGTTCTAGAAAGTACATTTCCAATCACTTCAAACCAGTTTCCTGCGAGAAATTCCAATTGGTAAACTGGACCCCTCTGCAAAACAGTGGTACCCTGTAAGTACTACTGAGTAGGGCCATCCAGCCGTGTAATTTCACATTTTATATATATTGAATTTGTTATTTGTATATGTTTTTAAATTGACGGAAAATAAATACAATACAATACAATACAAAAACGACATTTTGTGATTTGCACCATTTCGACGTCTTTCTGGCAGATTGTAATGTTCTACCAACTAAGCTTGCATCTAACAGTTCCATGAAGAACAATATCAGACCGCAATCAAACAAAACGGATGCATTACTATCTGATGAAACGAGAAACTATATTTACACCCACTGGAAAGTAGATTTCAGCGAGATATTGTAAAAGACATTTTGTGATTTCAACCATTTCTACCCTTTTCTTCTACATTAGGGCTATCAACCAACTTAGTTCGCATCTGAAAGTCCCATGAGGAAGATTATCGGGCCGTTATTAGACAAAACTGAAGCATTACTAGCTTAGGTCATGAGAAAATATATTTGCATCCACTGCAAAATAGATTTGAGCGAGATATTTAAATTGGTAAGGACATTTTCTGAATTGCATCATTTCGACGTTTTTCTTATATATTGTGGTTTTCTACCAACTAAGCTTTCTTCTGACAGTCACAAAATCAAGGATAATAGCAGACAGTCAGTAAAAACTGTTGCTATGCTATCTACTGGCATTTCCAATCACTGCAAACCAGTTTCCTGCGAGAAATTCCTATTGGTAAAAGACATTTTGTGAATTGCATCATTTCGACGTTTTTCTTGTATATTGTGGTTTTCTACCAAGTAAGCTCGCATCCGACAGTCACAAGAAGAAAGATTATAGCAGGCAGTCAATTAAAAAGTGAGCAATAACTATCTACCGTCTCTAAAATGTACATTTGCAATAACTGCAAACCAGTTTCCGGCGAGAAATTCCCATTGGTAAAAGACATTTTGTGGTTTGCACCATTTCTACCCTTTTCTTCTACATTAGGGCTATCGACCAAGTAAGCTCGCATCTGAAGGTCCCATGAAGAAGATTATCGAGCCATAATCAGAAATAGCTGATGCATTGCTATCTTAGGTCACGAGAAATGATAATTGCAACCACTGCGAAGTAGATTTGAGCAAGATATTTCCATTGATAAAGGACATATTGTGATTTGCACCATTTCGACGTGTTTCTTGTATATTGTGGTTTTCAACCAACTAAGCTTGCATCTGACAGTCACAAAAAGAAGGATAATAGCAGGCAGTGAGTAAAAATTGTTGCAACGCTATCTACTGGCCTTAGAAGGTATACTTCCAATCACTGCAAAAAAGTTTCCTGCGAGAAATTCCTATTGGTAAAAGACATTTTGTGATTTGCACCATTTCGACGTCTTTCTGGTAGATTGTGGTTTATACCCACTAAGCTCGCATTTGATAGTCACAAGAAGAAGGATTGTAGCAAGCAGTCCATTAAAAGTGCTGCAATGCTATCTACTCTCTCTAAAAAAAAAAATTGCAATAACTGGAAACCAGTTTCCAGCGAGAAAGTCCCAATGATAAAAGACATTTTGTGATTTGCACTATTTCTACCTTTTTCTTCTACAATAGGGCTATCGACCAACTAAGCTCGCATCTGAAGGTCCCATGGAGAAGATTATCGGGCTGTAATCAGACAAAACTGATGCATTGCTATCTTAGGTCACAAGAAAATATATTTGCAACCACTGCGAAGTAGATTTGAGCAAGATATTTTCATTGGTAAAGGATATTTTGTGATTTGCACCATTTCGACGTTTTTCTTGTAGATTGTGTTTTTTTACAAAACTAAGCTGGCATGCGACAGTCACAAGAAGAAGGATTATAGCAGGCAGTCAATAAAACGTGATGCAATGCTATCTACTTTCTCTAGAAAGCGCATTTCCAATCACTGGAAACCAGTTTGCTGCGAGAAATTCCCATTGGTAACAGACATTTTGTGATTTGCACCATTTCGACTTTTTCATGAAGATTGTGGTTTTCTACCAATTAAGCTCGCAGCTGATGGTCACCAGAAAGAGGATAATAAGCAGGCAGTCAGTGAAAAATTATGCAATGCTATCTAATGTCACAAGAAAGTACATTTGCAATCACAGCAAACCAGTTTGCTGCGAGAATTTCCCATTGGTAAAAGACATTTTGTGATTTGGACCTTTTCGTCATTTTTCTGGTAGATTGTGGTTTTCTTCCAACTAATCTCGCATCTGACGGTCCCATGAAGAAGATTATCGGGCCGTAATAAGAGTAAACTGGTAAACGGATGCATTACTATCTTATGTCATGAGAAAATATATGTGGAACCACTGCGAAGTAGATTTCAGCGAGATATTTTCACTGGTAAAGGACATTTTGTGATTTGCACCATTTCAATTGTTTTTCTTGTAGATTGTGTTTTCTACCAAGTCGCTCGCATCCGACAGTCACAAGAACAAGGATTATAGCAGGCAGTCAATAAAACGGGATGCAATGCTATCTACTGTCTATAGAAAGTACATTTGCGATAACTGCAAACCAGTTTTCGGCGAGAGATTCCCACTTTTAAAAGACATTTTGTGATTTGCAACATTTCTACCTTTTTTTTCTACATTAGGGATATCGACCAACTAAGCTCGCATCTGAAGGTCCCATGAAGAAGATTATCGGGCCGTAATCAGACAAAACTGATGCATTATTTTTTATTTTTTATTAGTTATCATTTTAGTTTTCTTTATACAGGGTGGTCCCCTCAGTTAAGAAACTACTATTCAGGGGAGCCCTGTAATACATTTACATAAAAAACAATGCAATATAAAATCTTTCAAAATAATTTAAAGTAAGTTATACAAATTAATATAATTAACATACATACATACACATACACACCAAATAAAGGGGGGGGGGAGACAAAAAAACCCTCCACAAATATAAATAATACTAATCAAACAGAGTTTGACAAACTAAATGTAGCGATAGATTAAAAACTGCACTCTACAAAAGATAAATTACTTTAAAACAGAACGCTTTAAATATAAAAGTAATAAGCTGTTTTGCTAATTGATTTAGAACAGTTTCTTTGCGCTGCAAGAATTAAAGTATAGATTAAATAACCACTATTGCAAGGCAAGTTCATTTCAAATAAAAGCGTTAAGCAATTTAAGCATTGATTGAGATAAAAGTTAATTAATGATAATAAAGAAGTAGTATGTTTGTAATAAATTTTAATAAGTTTATTCATTGATTAAAACCATTTGCTTTGCAAGTATTGAATAATAAATCAGATAATCCCAATGTAAAACAAGTTCATTTCCTATAACATAAGAGCATCAACCAATAATTTGAAAAGTCATTGAATTGAGATAAAAGATCATTTGCGATATAAATATATAAGTAATGATGTACATAATCGCCCGACAATTTTGATTATTCGTTAAATTATGTGAATTCGGCAGTGGAAATTATAATAATTACAAGGTTAGTCAACACCAAAAGTTAAATTGTAATATCCAGTACACTACTCTCAGATTTTCAAATAAACAGATTTAAAGAGTAAAACTAACTGTTCGACACAATTTTTTAAACTTTTCAATTGATTCACAAGTTTGAATTTGTAAAGGTAAAGAATTATATGAAAAGCTTCCCTGGTATGTAAAGGACGTTATTATGTATTGTGTACGTGGAGTCGGAACAAAAATTGGGCTATTTACTGCATGTCTAGTGTGATAGTATACGGGTCTGTTTTTAATGAGAGTTTTCAAATATAAAGAAACTCTGTTGGATAAAATCTTAAATACTGTGAGACACTGGTGATACTTAATTCTTTGTTCAATTGATCGCCAATGAAGCGCGTTAAGCAAAAAAGAGGAAGGGGTGTATTTATCAGCGTTCAGGACAAACCTTGCGTACTTGTTTTGACATCGTTGTAATCTTTGCATACTTATTTTAGACTTGTTTCCCCACACTGTACAACAATAATCAAGATGGGGAACAACAAGTGAGAAATACAGGTCAACTAAAGTTGTGTTCTGAACGTTTGGCTTAATTTTTCGAATACATGAGTGGGTTTTTGAAATCTTTTTAATGATGTAATCTACATGATCAGTCCACTTTAGAAACGGATCCATAATCACTCCTAGATATTTCATATTATAAACAGTTTCTAAAGGATCATATTTACACATTATTTCAATCTTTTTATTTTTCACTTTGCTCCTAGAACCAAACAGCATGACTTTAGTCTTACTGACATTAATGTACATGTCATTACGTAGCATCCAATTTACGATTATATTAAATTGGGATTGTAGAGAAATTGCAACATCTTGAACAGATTTGCCTTTATTGAAAATAGCCGTGTCATCGGCATACAAAGAAATTTAGTAGTTGGGGAAAAGTTCATGGAGCAAAGGTCATCAATAGTGAATAATAAAGGGCCCAAGGTTGATCCCTGGGGAACACCAGTTTTCATAGTAAGAAAGTTGCTAAGAGTACCACTGATTGAAACACATTGTTTTCTTTCTGTAATATATGAACGAAACCATTCGTATTCACTTCCTCGGATTCCGAAACGTTGTATTTTGTTCAACAACTTTCTGTGAGGTATAACGTCAAATGCCTTACTAAGGTCTAAGAAAATGGCACCTGTAACGTGCCCTGTATTCATGCTTGACAATAGGTATTCAGTGATATCTAAAAGGCATGTATGCGTCGAGTGTAACGGCCGAAAGCCAGTCTGACAATCTGCCAACAATGAATTTTCTTTCAAGCAATTATAAAGCTGGCGGTGAACGCACTTTTCAAATATCTTACTCACAACAGACAGAATTGAAATCGGTCGATAGTTGGATGGATCTGTTTTTGAACCATTCTTGTGAAGAGGAATGATTTTAGCAACCTTAAATTCGGTGGTAACTTTGCCAACATGTTTATCACATATAGAAATAAAGGTTTGTCTGAGTACTGTCCATAATTCATCAACATCCAATTCCAAACTTGAACTATTCCAAGTAACAGATTTAATATCTGTGAGAAATTCGTCTTCTTGAAATTTTCGAAATGAACGTAGCTTTGATATGTTTGGAGCTGATTTGGGGAGAATTTCCTTTAAAATAACATACACAAGAGAGTGATCTGATAAAGCTGCGCTTTGAACGCCTGAGCACAAATTCCCAAATGCTTTGGATACGAAAATTAAATCGAGTAGTGTTTCACTAAAGGGTGTAACCCGAGTTCGTTTTGTCACTACCTGGGATACTTGAAGTATATTGCACATTTGAACAATTTTACGAGAGAGAGAGAGTATTCACAGTTAACATATTACAATTCATATCTCCAGTAATAATTATTTTGTCAGAATATGTATAAAAATTTTCAATATTTTCTTCCATTGTATCAAAAAACGCAGCATTACTATTCGGCGAACGATAAACAATACCGATAAAGTATGTCTTTACAATTTTTTGGGCGTATCTCTAACCACATTAACTCCAAAGAATCATTTTCAAGATCCTTTCTTCTAATATACACAATATCATTATTAATATATGCTGCTACTCCGCCGCCGTTCCTGACTGGTCTGTCTTTCCTTTCAAGATTGTAGCCATCGACTTCAAGATACCCTGACGAGAAATCTTCGTCCAGCCATAATTCCGACATTGTAAATATATCGTATGGGTTGCTTTTTAGAAATAATCGTAATTCATCCATCTTGTTGCGAATACTACGCATGTTTAGGTGAGATAGTTTTACTCCCTTTTGTTGCGGGAAATTATCCAAAAGTTCTATATCTGAATCGTTTGATGTATTATGATATATATCAACATATCTAACAGATGGAGAAAGAGTAATACATTCATCAGAATAATATGGCAATTCCTTCATTAGACATACCTGACAGATCCAGTCACGGGTAGAGGGAAATATTTCATCAGAAACTTTTCCACACTTGACGTACAGAGTACAGAGCTAAGGGAAAGAAGTTGTACATGTGTTTTGTTGATCTGGAGAAGGCATTTGATAGAGTCCCAGGGAAGTTAGAGTTGGGTAAGAGTTATCTGAGGAATTCGAGGTAAAAGTGGGAGTGCATCAAGGTTCTGTGTTATCGCCACTGATTTTTGCAATTGTGATTGATGTGGTTTACAGAGAAGTGCAAGAGAAGGTTTGATGACCGAAATGCTGTAATGCTGATGGATTTGGTTTTTGATGAGTGAGACGTTGGAAGGAATGAAAGAAAAAGTTCTTGGAAGTGATAGAATGGCCTTAGAGGGCAAGGGTTTGAAAGGTAACCTTGGAAAGACGAAAATGAAATTGGTGAAGTGGAGCAGAAGAGGAAAGTATCAGTGAGTAAGGTAGAACCCATGCGGCATGTGTGGAAAGAGGGTGAGGCAAATTCATGTTTGTGTGGGAAATTGGGAATGGATTCATGGGAGATGCACAAGGATGAAAGAAGTGACCCCGAGGTTTGGCAAGAGATTTTGTGTGTGGAAAATGTGAAAAAGGACCAGGAGAGATGGTGGAAACATGTTAAAAGTTGTGTGACGAGGTGGAAACAGTGAAAGAGTTTCATACTTGGGGAACGAGGGTGAGTGTGAGTGCAGGGTGCCAGGGCAGGCTGTGACATCACCCCCCACCCCGCAAGGGCAAGATTTGGAATGGGTGGAGTTAGGGAATGTGGAGAGTTGTTATATGGAAAAGTTTCCTCTGAAGATGAAAGGATTAGTTTATAGGAGTTGTGTGAATCGGCGGATGTGTATGGGAGTGAAACGTGGTGTTTTGAAGTGAAAAATGAGATGGGAGATTTCTGAGAAGGACTGGGAGAGCAAGTGGTGAGAGCGATGTGTGGTGTGAAGGCTGATGGAACAGGAAGAAGACTGAGGTTTTGGGATGGCAGTAATGGTTGGTTTGGAAGAGGACGGTGGATCAGATGGCGACAAGGCGAACGAGTACGTTGGTATGGAACATGTGTTGAGGAGGGATGTTGATCAATCGTTTTTGAGACAGGGCGCTTGAGTTTGAGGTGGCTGGTCAGAGGGAAGGGGGCGACCGGAGAAAGACATGGAAAGATAGCAGGTGGTGAGGAGAGAGGAGGGTTGGGTTGAGGGAGGAGGATGCGCCGAATAGAGTAAAGTGAAGGTAGGGGGTGAGGGTGATTTCTGGTGAGTGGCGAGGTGAATCCGGCCTCCCCCGTAGCTCGGGGGACTAAAGCCGGATTTAAAACCTGATTAACTACTACTACTAACTACTACGATTTTTTGACCAAATTGTTGCAATGAACACACAATAGTTTTGATTTTTGGTTCTCTTTTACGGATTTAGAACAGAATATACATGGATATTCTAATGTTCACTAATAAAATTTATTTACCAAGTACGTTAAAAAGTTCACTTAGTTCTTCTTACTCAAGTTTTTCCAGTCTTTTTTCACTTGCGATGTTACGCTTCTTCTTAGATTTGCAAGACGACTTTGATACCGCCATCATTTGTCCATACTTTCAGTAACTTCTGTGATTGCCTGTGGCCTTATTACTAGTGCCTGCCAACTTTTTGTCAGGTCCTTCGTGAACATAGATGTTCGTTTCTTTGAATTTCGCTTCCTGTTCCTGTAAGACGCAACTGCCGGATTGTTGTAGCGAGAAGAAAACTTATGATGATGGGATTTGGTTTGTTGATTGTCAGTTGATCCAGGCACCAGATGGGATGCGATGGCTTCGGTCGATGTCCGCATCAGTAAGTTGTATTTCCAGTTTTTCTGGCTACTAAGTCGTTCTGCACAATGTGTGTCGGTTGTCGTTTGTTGGTTTGCAGGAAATGCTTGGAATCGTAAGCAGTTTCTCCTGGTTGTATTGCTCTTCTCTCCACGATTTTGTCCTCCACGCGCGATTTCAGCTTGCTACGAAGTTTGTCGATAGATTTTTGCAAGATCTAACTGAATTTGGGTTTTGTTTTTCTTGTGATGCCGAGGTCGCATTTTGATGGGCTTGGCAATCAGATTGCGTCACCTGATCACAGTGGCTTCAACGATTACATTCACGAGCTTGTTTCGCGGTTTCATCCAGTACAAAAGGCTTTCCATGATGCAATGTCATTGTAAACGCGAGTGGCGTCAAGTTCAGGACGCCATTAGGCACTATATTCTTAAGTCACGAGAAAATATATTTGCAAGCCACTTGCGAAATGATTTGAGCAAGATTTTTTCATTGGTAAAGGACATTTGTGATTTGCCCGGCATTTCGACGTTTTTCTTGTAGATTGCGGTTTCAACCAAATAAGCTCGCATCCGACAGTCAACAAGAAGAAGGATTAATAGCAGGCAGTCAATAAAAAGTGCGATGGCAAATAATTGCTATCTACTGTCGCCTAGAAAGTACATTCCAATCACTGGACACCAGTTTTGCTGCGAAGAAATCCATTGGTAACCAGACGTTTTTGATTTGCACCATTTTGAGCTCTTTTTTCATGAAATATTGTGGTTTTCCATCCAATTAAGCTCGGCAGCGCTGTTGGTCCACAAGAAAGAGGATAATAAGCAGGCAGTTTGGTGAAGAAAAACGATGCATGCTAATCTTAATGTTCACAAGATAAGTAATTTGCAATCAGCTGAAAAACGAGTTATCTGGCGGAGAAATTCCCGTTGGTAAAAGAACATTTTGTGATTTGCACCATTTCGACGTCTTCCTGGAAGAATTGGGTTTTCTACCAACTAAGCTCGCGATCTGACAAGACCCCATGAAGAAGATTATCGGGCCGTAAATGAGAGTAAACGGATGCATTACTATCTGCAATGTCTTGAGAAAATTCGGGTCGACCCCGGGTTGACCCGGCGTCGCCATAATTTTCCGTTCGGCACGAGAAGCGACGAACATTACGACCCGCATCAATCCACACCGGCAAATTGGCATATCTGACCCAAGCAAAGTTAACGTTCTCGTACCTTGTTGACGTAGGTAGGCTCATCGGCGGTATCGATGTAAATACGCGAACAACTGTTCTCATGAAATAATCGTCGAACATCGTCAGCGATACATGCGCAGAACCTCAAAGAAGTTGGACGGAATAAGGCGGGCGATGCAAAAAAAAATCTATTAAGCCAATACCATAAGGTTTGATGATGTCACTAACGTTAAGCGCGCCGGCCTGATTTCTTCGTATGCATTCAGTGTATAAAAAATCGAACCAGTGGTCCGGGATGCAGGGCTGCTTAACTTGCAAAATTTTAATTTCTCTACGGAACACCACTTTTCCCCTTCAGCCTCAGAAAAACGCGCAATTTTTTCCGCACTACGAACCTATGTTTTCCCTCTACAAAATCATCAAAAACGGCCTACTTTACCCCACACGGAACAGGTCATTTTCCCGTATAGGTATCAAGCCCGACAACCTACGGTTGGCTAAAATCACATACGGCAGGGGTGTCCCCCTTACGAGTGCATCCTTGATCCGGTCGAAAAAGGTAAATTCTGTGTCCTAGGAATGCAGATGGGCGGTCGACCCGGGTTCGACCGGGTCGAACCCTGCGTTTTCCAGGAAGTCCTTACGGTGTGTTTCTACAGAAAATCGTTAACGTTATTACCGCTCGTGAAGTATCTAGAATTATCTCTCTCAACAACAACAAGCGACCTTACTTTGGTTCGGGTAGAGGATTGATGGGGACGGGAAGGAGGGGGAGGAAAAGAGAGAGATTAATTCTCAGATACTTACGCGGGTAATAACGTTTAACGATTTCTAGTAGAAACACAGCCGTAAGAACTGCCTTGGAAAACAGGGCAGGGTTCGACCGGCGGGTCCGAACCCGGGTCGACCCGCATCGATTCGCTAGGACACAGGAAAATTACCTTTCGACCCGGAATCAAGGTGCGAGCTCGTAGGGGACACCCCTCTGGCCGTAGTGAATTTTTAGGCCAACCGTAGTTGTCGTGATACGCTATACGGGAAAAATTGACCTTCGCGTTGGGGTAAAGTCAGGGTTTTTTGATGATTTGTAGGGGGAAAACATACAGGTTCGTAGGGAAAAATTGGTTTTTTTGAGAAGGCGAAGGGGAACAAGTGGGTGTCCGTAGGAGTGAAATTAAAATTTTGAGTAAGCAGCCGCTGATCCGACCGGCACTGGGTTCGATTTTATACACTGAATTGCATGAAGAATCAGCAGCCGCGGCTTAAACGTTAGGTGACATCATCAACCATTTGTATTGGCTTATAAGATTTTTTGGCATCGCCCGCCTTATATCCGTCCAACTTTCTTTGGGTTCTGCATGTATCGCTGAAAGATTTCGACGATATTCTCATGAGCAACAGTTGTCGCGTATTTACATCGATACCCACCATGAGCCTACGCTACGTCACAGGTTACGAAGAACGTTTTAACTGGGCTGGGTCAGATATGCCAATTTGCGCCGGTGTGGATTGAATGCGGGTCGAATGTTCGTCGCTCTCGTGCGAACGGAAATTATGACCCCTGGGTCAACCCGGGTCGACCCGAATTTTTCTCAAGACATCAGATAGTAATCATCCGTTTACTCTCATTACGTGCCCGATATCTTCTTCAGGGGCTGTCAATGCGCGAGCTTAGTTGGTAGAAACCACAATCTCCAGGAAGACGTCGAAATGGTGCCAAATCACAAAATGTCCTTTTACCAACGGTGAATTTCTCGGCAGATAAGCTTCGTTTTCAGTGAGATTGCAAATGTACTTTCTTGTGACATTAGATAGCATTGCATCGTTTTTTCACAGCAACTGCCTGCTTATTATGCCTCTTCTTGGTGACCAATCAGCTTGCGAGCTTAATGGATGAAAAACCACAATATTCATGAAAAAAAGGTCAAAAATGGTGCAAATCAAAAAAACGTCTGTTACCAATGGGCAATTTCTGCGCAGCAAAAGCTGGTTTCGCAGTGATTGGAATATGTACTTTCTAGGGAAGTAGAATAGCAGTTATTTCGCATCAACTTTTTATTGAACTGCGCTGCTATAATCCTTCTCTTGTGACTGTCGGATGCGAGCTTAATTTGTTAGAAGAACCGACAAATCTACAAGAAAAACGTCGAAATGGGGCAAATCACAATGTCGCTTTACCAATGAAAATAACTGCTCAAATCTATTTCGGCAGTGGTTGCAAATAATATTTTCTCGTGACTTAAGATAGTAGTGCCAATGGTCGCTGAATTGACGCCCACTCGCTTTACAGACATGATCATGAAAGCTTAGGTACTGATGAAACGCGAAACAAGCTCGTGAACTGTAATCGTTGAAGCGCACTGTTGATCAGGTGGACGCCAATCTGTACTGCGCAAAGCTCATGAAAATGGACCTCCGACATCACAAGCAACAAATTCAGTTTTGCTTGAAAAATCTATCGACAAACTTGTGCAAACGAAATCCGTAGGAGGACAAAAATGTGAGAGAAGAGCAATACACAGGAGAAACTGCGTTACGATTCCAAGGCATTCCTGAAACAAAAACGAAAACACCGACAATTGTGGCAGAAGTAGTAGCAGAAAAACTGGAATACAACTTACTGATGGCGACAATCGAACCGAAGCCATGGCATCCGCATCTGGTGCTGATCAACTGACATCGAAACAAACAAATCCCATCATCATGAAGTTCTCTCGCTTACAACCATCCGCCAGTTGGTCTACAAGGATACAGAGCGAAATTCAAAGGAAGCGAACATCTATGTTCACGAGGACCTGACAAAAAGTTGGCAGCACTAGTAAATAAGGCACGGCAAATCACCGAAGTACTGAACGTATGGACAAAATGATGGCGGTATCAAAGTCGTCTTGAAAACGAAGAAGAAGGGTAAACATCGCAAGTGAAAAGACGGCTGCGAAAAACTTGAGTAAGAAGATAGAGTGAACTTTTTAAACGTACTTGGTAAATAATTTTATGTGAACATTAGATATCCATGTATATTTTGTTCTAAATCCGTAAAAGAGAACCAAAAAATCAATATTGTGTAGTTCATGCAACAATTGGTCAAAACGTAGTAGTAGTAAGTAGATAGTAATGCGGCAGGTTTAAATCCGGTTTAGTCCACCGAGCTACGGGGAGGGCCGGATTCACCTCGCACCACAGAAAATCAGCCCTCACGCCCCTACCTTCACTTTACTCTATTCGCGGCATCCTCCTCCTCAACCAAACGCTGCCTTCTCTCGCTCCACACCTGCTTCTCCATGTCTCTGGGCCCGGCTCGCCCCCTTCCCTCTGACCAGGCACGCTCAAACTCAAGCGCCTCTCATAAAACATGATCAAGCATCCATCCTCAACACATGTCCATTACCAACGTACTCGCGTTCGGCCTTCGGCCAATCTGACTCGCACCGTCTCTTTACCAAACCCAACATCTGCACAAAACCTGCAGTCTTCCCTGTCCATCAGCTTCACACGGCACAGCATCGCTCTCACGCATTGCTCTCCCAGTCCTTCTCAGAATCCCCATCTACATCTTTCACTCAAACACGCACGTTTGCACTCGCGCATACAACATCGCCGAATCTCACACACTCCTATAAACTAATCCTTTCCATCTTCAGAGGAAACCTTCCCATATAACAACTCTCCACATTCCCCTAAACTTCACCCATCCAAATCTTGCCCTTGCTGTCACAGCCGCCCTGCACCCTGCACTCACACTCACCTGTTCCCAAGTATGAAAACTCTTTCACTGTTTCCCCTCGTCACACAACTTTTCAACATGTTCCACCATCTCTCCTGGTCCTTTTCACATTTTCCACACACAAAATCTCTTGCCAACCTCGGGTCATCTCTTCATCCTTGTGCATCTCCATGAACCATTTCCCACATTTCCCACACAAACACTGAATATTTGCCCTCACCCTCTTTCCACACATGCCGCATGGGTCTACCTTACTCACTGATACTTCCTCTTCTGCTCCACTCACCACATTTTTTCGTCTTTCCAAGGTTTACCTTCAAACCCTTGCTCTCAAAGGCCATCTTCCACTTCCAGAACTTTTCCTTCATTCCTTCCAACGTCTCACTCATCAAAACCAAATCATCAGCATACAGCATTTCGGTCATCAAACCTTCTCTTGCATTCTCTGTAACCACATCAATCACAATTGCAAAAATCAGTGGCGATAAACACAGAACCTTGATGCACTCCCACTTTTACCTCGAATCCTCAGATAACTCTTACCCAACTCTAACTTCCGCTGGGACTCTATCAATTCCTTCTCCAGATCAACAAAACACAATGTACACACTTCTTTCCTTAGCTCTGTACTCTGTACGTCAAGTGTGGAAAAGTTTCTGATGAAATTAATTTCCCTCTACCCGTGACTGGATCTGTCAGGTATGTCTAATGAAGGAATTGCCATATTATTCTGATGAATGTATTACTCTTTCTCCATCTGTTAAGATATGTTGATAATATATCATAAATACATCAAACGATTCAGATATAGAACTTTTGGATAATTTCACACAAAAGGGAGTAACAACTATCTCACTAAACATGCGTAGTATTCGCACAAGATGGTATGAATTACGATTATTTCTAAAAAGCAACCCATTACGATATATTGTACAATGTCGAATTATGGCTGGACGAAGATTTCTCGTCAGGGTATCTTGAAGTCGATGGCTACAATCTTGAAAGGAAAGACAGACCAGTCAAACGGGCGGCGGAGTAGCAGCATATATTAATAATGATATTGTGTATATTAGAAGAAAGGATCTTGAAAATGATTCTTTGGAGTTTAATGTGGTTAGAGATACGCCCAAAAATTGATAAAGACATACTTTATGCGTATTGTTTATCGTTTCGCCGAATAGTAATGCTGCGTTTTTTGATACAATGGAAGAAAATATTAAAATTTTTATACATATTCTGACAAATAATTATTACTGGAGATATGAATTGTAATATGTTAACTGTGAATACTCTCTCTCTCTCGTAAAATTGTTCAAATGTGCAATATACTTCAAGTATCCCAGGTAGTGACAAAACGAACTCGGGTTCACCCTTTAGTGAAACACTACTCGATTTAATTTTCGTATCCAAAGCTATTTGGGAATTTGTGCTCAGCGTTCAAAGCGCAGCTTTATCAGATCACTCTCTGTTTGTATTTATTTAAAGGAAATTCTCCCCAAACTCAGCTCCAAAACATATCAAAGCTACGTTCATTTCGAAATTCAAGAAGACGAATTTCTCACAGATATTAAATCTGTTACTTGGAATAGTTCAAGTTTGGAATCGGATGTTGATGAAATTATGGACAGTACTCAGACAAACCTTTATTTCTATATGTGATAAACATGTTGGCCAAAGTTTACCACCGAATTTAAGGTTGCTAAAATCATTCCTCTTCACAAGAATCGGTTCAAAAACAGATCCATCACAACTATCGACGCAATTTCAATTCTGTCTGTTGTGAGTAAAATTATTTGAAAGTGCGTTCAGCCGCCAGCTTTCATAATTGCTTGAAAGAAATTCATTGTTGGCAGATTGTCAGACTGGCTTTCGGCGCGTTACACTCGACGCATACATGCCTTTTAGATATCACTGAATACCTATTGTCAAGCATGAATACAGGGCACGTTACAGGTGCCATTTTCTTAGACCTTAGTAAGGCATATTAGACGTTATACCTCACAGAAAAGTTGTTGAACAAAATACAACGTTTCGGAATCCGAGGAAGTGAATACGAATATGTTTTGTTATGGTTTTGTTCATATATTACAGAAAGAAAACAATGTGTTTTCAATCAGTGGTGCTCTTAGCAACTTTCTCTACTATGAAAACTGGTGTTCCCCAGGGATCAACCTTGGCCCTTTATATTCACTATTGATACCTTTGCTCCATGAACTTTCCCCAACTACTAAATTTCTTTGTATGCCGATGACACGGCTATTTTCAATAAAGGGCAAAATCTGTTCAAGATGTTGCAATTTCTCTACAATCCCAATTTAATATAATCGTAAATTGGATGCTACGTAATGACATGTACATTTAATGTCAGTAAGACTAAAAGTCATGCTGTTTGGTTCTAGGAGCAAGTGAAAAAATAAAAGATTGAAATAATGTGTAAATATGATCCCTTTAGAAACTGTTTATAATATGAAATATCTAGGAGTGATTATGTGATCCGTTTCTAAAGTGGACTGATCATGTAGATTACATCATTAAAAAGATTTCAAAAACCCACTCATGTATTCGAAAAATTAAGCCAAACGTTCAGAAACACAACTTTAGATGACCTGTATTTCTCACTTGTTGTCCCCCATCTTGATTATGTTGTACAGTGTGGGAACAAGTCTAAAATAAGTATGCAATAAGATTAAACGAACGTGTTCAAACAAAGTACGCAAGGTTTGTCCTGAACGCTGATAAATACACCCCTTCCTCTTTTTTGCTTAACGCCGCTTCATTGGCAATCAATTGAACAAAGAATTAAGTATCACCAGTGTCTCACAGTATTTAAGATTTTATCCAACAGAGTTTCTTTATATTTGAAAAACTCTACATTAAAAAGCAGACCCGTATACTATCACACTAGACACTGCAGTAAATAGCCCAATTTTTGTTCCGACTCCACGTACACAATACATAATAACGTCCTTTACATACCAGGGAAGTTTTCATATAATTCTTTACCTTTACAAATTCAAACTTGTGAATCAATTGAAAAGTTGTAAAAATTGTGTCGAACAGTTAGTTTTACTCTTTAAATCTGTTTATTTGAAAATCTGAGAGTAGTGTACTGATATTACAATTTAACTTTTGGTGTTGACTAACCTTGTATTATTATAATTTTCCCACTGTGCCGAATTCACATAATTTAACGAATAATCAAAATTGTGCGGCGATTATGTACATCATTACTTATATATTTATATCGGCAAATGATCTTTTATCTCAATTCAATGACTTTTCAAATTTATTGGTTGATGCTTCTATGTTATATGAAATGAACTTGTTTTACATGGGATTATCTGATTTATTATTCAATACTTGCAAAGCAAATGGTTTTAATCAATGAATAAACATTATTAAAATTTATTACAAACATACTACTTCTTTATTTATCATTAATTAACTTTTATCTCAATCAATGCTTAAATTGGCTTAACGCTTTTATTTGAAATGAACTTGCCTTGCAATAGTGGTTATTTAATCTATACTTTAATTCTTGCAGCGCAAAGAAACTGTCTAAATTCAATTAGCAAAACAGCTTATTACTTTTATATTTAAAGCGTTCTGTTTTAAAGTAATTTATCTTTTGTAGAGTGCAGTTTTTAATCTATCGCTAATTTAGTTTGTCAAACCACTGTTTGATTAGTATTATTTATATTTGTGGAGGGTTTTTTGTCTCCCCCCCCCTTTATTTTGGTGTGTATGTGTTATGTATGTATGTTAAATTATATTATTTTGTATAACTACTTTAAATTATTTTGAAAGATTTTATATTGCATTGTTTTTTATGTAAATGTATTACAGGGCTCCGCCTGAATAGTAGTTTCTTAACTGAAGGGACGCACCTGTATAAAGAAAACTAAAATGATAACTAATAAAAAATAAAAATAATGCATCAGTTTTGTCTGATTAGCGGCCCGATAAATCTTCTTCATGGGACCTTCAGATGCGAGCTTAGTTGGTCGATATCCCTAATGTAGAAAAAAAAGTAGAATGTTGCAAATCACAAAATGTCTTTTAAAAGTGGGAATCTCTCGCCGAAAACTGGTTTGGCAGTTATCGCAAACGTACTTTCTATAGACAGTAGATAGCATTGCATCCGTTTTATTGACTGCTGCTATAATCCTTGTTCTTGTGACTGTCGGATGCGAGCGTACTTGGTAGAAAACCACAATCTACAGAAAAACGTTGAAATGGTGCAAATCACAAAAATGTCCTTTACCAGTGAAAATATCTCGCTGAAATCTACTTCGGCAGTGGTTCCACATATATTTTCTCATGACATAAATAGTTAATGCATCGTTTACCAGTTTACTCTTATTACGGCCCGATAATCTTCTTCATGCGGACCGCCAGATGCGAGATTAGTTGGAAGAAAACCACAATCTACCAGAAAAATGACGAAAAGGTCCAAATCACAAAATGTCTTTTACCAATGGGAAATTCTCGCAGCAAACTGGTTTGCTGTGATTGAAATGTACTTTCTTGTGACATTAGATAGCATTGCATAATTTTCCACTGACTGCCTGTTATTATACCTCTTTCTGGTGACCATCAGCTTGCGAGCTTAAATTGGTAGAAAACCACAATCTTCATGAAAAAGTCGAAATGGTGCAAATCACAAAATGTCTGTTACCAATGGAGATTTCTCGCAGCAAACTGGTTTCCAGTGATTGGAAATGCGCTTTCTAGAGAAAGTAGATAGCATTGCATCACGTTTTATTGACTGCCCTGCTATAATCCTTCTTCTTGTGACTGTCGCATGCCAGCTTAGTTTGTAAAAAACACAATCTACAAGAAAAACGTCGAAATGGTGCAAATCACAAATATCCTTTACCAATGAAAATATCTTGCTCAAATCTACTTCGCAGTGGTTGCAAATATATTTTCTTGTGACTAAGATAGCAATGCATCAGTTTTGTTGATTACAGCCCGATAATCTTCTCCATGGGACCTTCAGATGCGAGCTAGTTGGTCGATAGCCCTATTGTAGAAGAAAAAAGGTAGAAATAGTGCAAATCACAAATGTCTTTTATCATTGGGACTTTCCTCGCTGGAAACTGGTTTCCAGTTATTGCAATTTTTTTTTTTAGAGAGAGTAGATAGCATTGCAGCACTTTAATGGACTGCTTGCTACAATCCTTCTCTGTGACTATCAAAATGCGAGCTTAGTGGGTATAAACGCACAATTACCAGAAAGACGTCGAAATGGTGCAAATCACAAAATGTCTTTTACGCAATAGGAATTTCTCGCAGGAAACTTTTTTGCAGTGATTGGAGGTATACCTTCTAAGGCCAGTAGATAGCGTTGCAACAATTTTTACTCACTGCCTGCTATTATCCTTCTTTTTTGTGACTGTCAGATGCAAAGCTAGTTGGTTGAAAACCACAATATACAAGAAACACGTCGAAATGGTGCAAATCATAACATATGTCCTTTATCAATGTAAATATCTTGCTCAAATCTACTTCGGCAGTGGTTTGCAATTATAATTTCCTCGTGACCTAAGATAAGCAATGCATCAGCTATTTCTGATTATGGCCTCGCATAATCTTCTCATGGGAACTTCAGATGCGAGCTTACTTGCGTCCCGATAGCCCTAATGTTAGTAAGAAAAGGTAGAAATGCGTGCAAACGCACAAAATGTCTTTTACCAATGGGAATTTCTTGCCGGAAAGCTGGTGTTGCAGTTATTCGCCAAATGTACTTTTTAGAGACGTTAGAATAGTATTGCGATCACTTTTAATTGACTGCCTGCTTATAATCTTTCTCTTGTGACCTGTCGGATGGCGAGCTTACTTGGTTAGAATAACCACAATATACAGAAAAAACGTCGAAATGATCGCAATTCAAAAAATGTCTTTTACCAATTTAGGAATTTCTCGCCAGGAAAACTGTGTTTGCAGTGATTGGAAATGCCAGTAGATAGCATAGCCAACAGTTTTTACTGACTGTCTTGCTATTATCCTTTGATTTGTGAGCTGTCAGACAGAAACTTAGTTTTGCGTAGAAAACCACAATATATAAGCAAAAACGTCGAAATGATGCAATTCACAAAATGTCCTTCCAATTTTAAATATCTCGCTCAAATCTATTTCGCAGTGATCAAATTATATTTTCTCATGACTAAAGCTAGTCATATGGCATCAGTTTTGTCTTTAATAACGGCCGATAATCTTCCTCATGGGACTTTTTTTCCCAGATTTGCCCGAACTAAGTTTGGTTGATAGCCCTAATGTAGAATGAAAAGGGTAGAAATGTTTGAAATTCACAAAAATGTCTTTTACAATACTCTGCTGAAAATCTTACTTTCCAGTGGTGTAATATAGTTTCTCGTTTCATCAGATAGTAATGCATCCCTGTTTTGATTTGATTGCGGTCTGCATATTGTTCTTTCATGAACTGTTAGATGCAAAGCTTAGTTGGTAAGAACATTACAATCTCTGCCAAAGAAAGACGTCGAATGGTGGCAAAATCACAAATGTCGTTTTTGTATTGTATTGTATTGTAATTTATT
>JZLH01S0310689.1:0-10074 GCA_001188425.1 Eucidaris tribuloides
ATAAGAATAAAGCGTTTCACGTTGTCTCGCTACTCTACCGAAGCAAGGTTGCAAGTTAAATACACCTATTTTGAATGTTATGAACTTTAGATAAACATTGACCCAAACTTCACGTACATTATTCAAATGAATGTTTTGCAACAAAATACAGTATAGGCCTTTGCTTTTAGATCTCAACCAAGAAACTTCTCATATACAGTGTGTCATGCGCACAGCCGCCCGGCATGCAGGCCGGCCGACACGGCAGGACTTCCACATACCGAAACACCGGACCTTCACGAATGGGGGGCGCAAACATGTGGGGGGGACAATGCGTCCGGTTCGGCCATGGCAGTCTTGATATTCGATTGGGGGGGGCGGCGCATTCTTTCACTAGTTCATGGTAAGCGAGGAATTCTGTTATAAAACTTTGGCTACTAGTATATGATTGACTGACTTCGTAGATTCACAGAATTTGAGAGAAACCTGCTATACTACGTGCAACCGGTGATTGAACTCTATTGTTCTTAATTTCGTGTATGAAGTTATTATTATTGATTATTTTTAATATCCGTCTTGCGTCTATTACAATGCAACTCATTGCAGTAAATATTATGTTTTGCGACATTTTCAGCATTAAACGTCGATCTTCACCAACCTATGTAGAACAGAGTTCATTCGAAATGGATGTACGTACGTTTACATAATGCACTTCAATAGAAAGACGGCAGCGCGCATGCATTGGTCCGCCGGATCGGATCGGGTATCACACGGGTAACAAGCCGCGCACTGTCCTGACTGGCGCTCGAAGATCCCCGCGTTGTGCGAGAATCCCGTTCGTATTTTTACCCGTCAGCGGATCAGATCTTGCTGGATAAAATGGTCATTTTTCACGATCGCAATGTTCAATCGCGATATGATCATCGTGAAACTATCGGATTTTATAGTGATTTAATCGAGATTGCATCGTATTTGTGGGTAAGTGTCATTCGCTGCAGCTAACTGAGGCGGCAGCGGCGTCAGGGCAACCATCGGTATCACGCAAAAATATGCCGATAAAGTTAGATCTAATCTGTATTGTCATTTTCTTCACTGACTCACGACATGACAAACATCATCATTATGCAAACACACAAAACAGCTTATGCTTTCTCATGCCAAATAAAAACAAAAAACAAACAATTGCCACATGCAATCACCAGACAGACGTGGTTTGAATGTTTTCTGGCTTCCCAGATCATAACAAAATTCACAGTGCAATGTACACTAAAAACCTGTTGTTGGTATGTGTACGTTCTCTACCCAGACTCATACACAAACTTTGATCATTTATGCGAATACTGAACACGCTGTATTTGGTATGTGGGTTTCTTTTGCTGTTATCTCCAGCAAAATACAATAACAGTAAGAACAGGTAATCAAGTTTGCCAGTTTTTGAACCGTTTTTATCGCCAAAAATGCCAAAAATACCAATTTGGCATTTTTTGGATGTGTTTCATGAAGAATTTAAAGGTGCATGCCAAAGTGCTTTTTGGCATTTTTTTTTTTTTGCAATTACAATGGCATACCTCACTAGAAACGTCAATGAAGTAGCGCTCATGAACCGGCATCTCGCAACATCATTATCCAAAGTTATGTGGTACAATTTACAGTCTTAGCTCTACCAGTAAGAGCAAACTAAATCAAATTGGTTGAGAATGAATGAGAAGAAGCATTTTTGGTGATTTTTATTTGTGATTTTGAATAATTTGCATAATTTTGCATAATTGATTAATTCAAAATTTGTGTAGAATCTTGACCCCACTAGCTCTATAAGAAACAAACAGAATGAAAGATTCGTCAATGAATGTGGAGAAGAAGCAATTTTGTTATATTTTGGAATAAATTTGCATAAATTACCTAATTAATGGGTATAATTTAAAATTCTGTGTAGAAGTTTATGGTGCATTAACTCAGCCCTACATAAGCAATAAATCAAAATGCGGTTGAGAAATAGAAGGAGAAGAAGCATTTTTTTTGTGATTTCAAATAAATTTGCATAAATTATATACATATATCGATGAATTTCACGGATTCTGTGTAGAAGTTTTAAATCCCCCATATGCCCTATCAGATATGAAACATCAGAATCAAATCAGTTTGATGAATGACGAAGAAAGAAACATTTCAAAAACTGTGGACTGCGACGGACGGACCGGATGCCGACGGACGCCACGCCATGGCTATACAGCCTCATCGGCCTTCGGGCCGGATGAGCTAGAAAATCAATATAAACCCTATTTTCAGAATTATTTTAGTAAAATAGATAAACACTATGTCTTCACGTGCAAAATCTGGCTGCGGCGTAACGGCGGCAAACTCAAATTTTCTGCTGCGGCAGCAGGTTTCATAGTGTTATAATATTGTTTACAATAACATATGCGTATGCTGCCATAAGGAAATTCATTTGGTTTTTTATCACTAGCATCTTTATGGAATTGCAATTTTCAGAATGAGAAAATCCCTGGCAACTTGAAGGTAACAAATACAATCATGTACAGCTGTATGTGTGGTGCTCCACAAAGCTTCAATCATTTGATACAAAACTTCAAATTTCAATTCCCGATTTTATCATTTTCCCGAGCGTGTTTGTCCGTTTGAAGAACCATTACAAAAATTTGGCACGCAAATTCCAAATTGAGTAATTTTGAGTGTAACGTGACCACCGTTGTTTATATTAAAGCCGAATATTTTATAAGCTACAAAGATATGAAGTGCTCAGAAGGTTGTTCCTCTTTATCCTTTTTATTTGGACTGATTTCACATTTGAGAGAATAACATCTACAGGAGGGAACGACGAAGACGCAGAAACAAGGAGGATCAGGAGACAGGAGGAGGTGGTGGTGGTGGTGGTGTTGGTGGTGGTGGTGGTGGTGGTGGTGTGATTGTGGTGGTAGTGGTGGTGGTGGTGGTGATGGTGGATACAGAGGAGGAGGAGGAGGAGTAGAAGGTTGAGCGGAGGAGGAGAATATGATGAAGTTGTTCTAAGATAACAGCATTATTCTAACCATTGTGCAAATACTGAAGATATTTAATAACAGGTAGCTTTCATGTACATGTATACATTCTTTCTGAATTTTGTACAGTGTATGTCACCATCAATACAAAACTTTACACATCAGGGCATTCACTAAAGAATGCAATGAACTGTGTATCATTGTCAATTTTGTCAGTGCACCCAGTGTAATGATGCTTAATCAACAGCTAAGTGATGTTTCCATGGTTATTCTGGTTCAAAATCTACTTTATAGCAAACATAATTACGTCAGCTCACAGATAACCTTATTTACCTTGTTTGTGAGACACTGTCGTGAAAATTTGAAAATCAACCTTGTCCTTGCAAGTTGTGCTGCTGGTTGAATTCTGCTTGTTTTTAAACCGTTACTTGTCTCTGTTTCTTTTCGATTTAAATCAGTAATGAGATACTGGTCTTTAACTCTTAACACGCCTGAGGATTTCAAACTCTATTTTGTGCAGATCTGCAACTTCGGCATGTTAAGAGTTAACTGTAAACTGAACTCAATAGTCAAGGGGTTATTGTTCTGGAATTATGATACCCAGCTCAGTGAGCTCACAGTCTACTGCCCTTATTGTCAATTTCAATCATCATTTGACATCAATGTTTGCTTTCAGTGGTCTCAAGTCACCAAACTTTGATTTGATCCAGTCTTATGGGGTATGTAAAGTAGCACTATAAAGATACTTGTATTTCATGTAAACATCATTTCTAATCTCATGCCTGCAGAGCATACATCAACTGGGATCGACTCAGTTCTAGAGAACTTTGATTAAACCAATTTTGTGTTAAGTACCATGAAGATACGTGTAAACAGTATTAATGACATGAAGCTAGCAAAATGCTTGCGGCCCCCTTCGATTGTCTCAATTTCATTTCATTAAATGGCTAAGTACAATCACTGGTTGTATATCTTATGGCATTAAGCTAATCAATTGGCTTTGGGTAAACGGCGCAGCCATTACTGGTTGTCAAGTCGGTTGACATGAAAAGAACAAGTCTGCTCCGAGTTATTTCACAGCATGGATTCCTTAAAGGGACCTCTTTCAATGTTCATGGTCTTCTTTCTCAAATTCTTAAAACCGTTGTACATGTATGCCTCCTGGTAAATGAATTGAAAAATGTGAATATTTATTTGAATATTTTGAATGTATACTTCATACCAGGGATGTAGTCGAGGCCGGCAGTTCTGAGTCATGAGGCCGTTGGAAAAATATTGTTCCCATAGACTTTGTACACGTGACTCGGTCCGAGGCCAAAGCCAAGGCCGGAAAAATCCGGCCTCGACTACATCCCTGCTTCATACAGAATCAAATCAAGATCAACAGTACCGATTATGTGACAAAAATGATTGTGACACTCGAGATACATATCCAGGGCTGATGCCTTTATGCCTACAGACAGATTTTACAACACAGTTTCTTTTTTTTTCCTCACAAGCCAAAAGTGTGCAGAACTACATCATTCATCTCTGGTTAAATAAGAAGAAAAAGCAAAGCCCAAATCAGAATATTGTTGGTTGTCCAGCAGAAGGGCCCTAGCATATGTCCCCAGCAGAAAGGCCGTATGATGTTGACTTCAGCAAATTTTCTTTAATTTGAGTAATATTGCCTTATTTGATATTTGCACTTGACAGACTGACAGAAGGATCTAAAAATATCAAATTACATGTATTTTGATTTCATGTAAAAAAAAGCCAATGGTTTTCAAGTTAGGGAGAATTTAGTGTTAAGGCCCTTCTGCCATGAACATATGCTACATGTAGGGCTCTTCTGCCAGACAACCGACAATATTAACAATATAAGGGTGAGCAGCTTGGTGGACCTGTATAGAAAAGACATTAAAGTATTCAGCTACCCATTTTTCAGCAAGATACCTTAATATGTTTGGGGTGTTTCTCAAATTTCAGGTTGAATAATTTGTACAATTTGTATTAAATTTTTTTATAGAAAAGTGCAGTAGGTGTTCAGGCAGATATTGAACTTTATTTCCTTCCATAATTTTGCAGAGTATTTTAAACCTACAAGCTGACATTTATAAGCTGAAGACTAACAGCCACCCAATCACACAATAGAGTAACTAGTTTTAAAGGGCACAGAAACATGTCACTGCATGCAACTTGCCACTTATTTATGAGGACCAATCTTTCTAAGTATAACAATGACAGAGAGGTTTGGTACTTTATTAGATAAATTAATTCAATCACTTAGTGCCACCGCCACCGGCTTTCATTAAGACTATCTGTCCACTTGCCAGGCAGAGCTGTGAACGTGATTGATGCGGATGAACGCTTGTAACAGCATGGGTGCGAGTACTTGGAAGTAAATCTTGAAGACTTAAAGGTCTATGGTCAGGGCAGTGTGAAATAATGCCCTCTTTTAAATTTTGGCTCTAGTGTCACAATATATTTATAGTTGGCACGTGTTCATTTTCATGTTAGTATTTTGTCAAAATGACAATTTGTGTAGATATTAAGTTACAGGGGAATGAAACCAAGTCATCTATGTGTATCCAAATAATACAGAACAATCAGTGAAAGGAATTAGTGAAAGTTTGAGGAAATTTGGATGAACCGTTCAAGGATAATACAGTTTACTTCATCCTTATTATAGAGGATTCTTAAATTAGCAACTCTGTCACTTTTCGTAATGAGTGTGGAGAACTCCCCATTGACTAATTTGTACACACAATTCTTCACTTTTTCTCCTGTTTCATCACAAATCCAATTTCCCCTAGCTTGTTGTTCTTGTTTGTTACAGCAAAAATTATTCTGTATGCATTTCTGGAAAAATTGGCCCAAGTTGTAAACTGAGTGTAAGAAAAGTGAAAATTTGGAAATTTAAGTACAAAACCAATAGGGAGTTCTCCACATTATCATCAAACAAGAGCCCCGGGGAGCACGACGCTCACCTGAGGTCTTGCAAACTCTCTATGGTGCCCATAGAAAAAACATCAGCTACATAGTTTTGGCCCTTGGAGCCTGTTATCTAGGCACCCACATAGCCAAATGAACCAGTTGGAAAACTTTGCATCCCCTTGCCATACACGTATAGCTGATTTTGCCAAGTTTAATTATATTCTGACATCCAGTTTTATAAAAACAAGGCACGCCCTAGTATCTTAACATTTTACCTTTGACCTTCTTATTTGACCTTGACTCCAATTTAACATTGAAGTCATATCACATGTAGCATTTTACCATCCAGTTAGTCACAAATGGGCCAATAACACCAAAAAAGAAACATTAACTTCATGTTTGACCTTTGACCTACATATGTGACCTTTGACCCCAAATTACATTGAGTCCTGTCACGCATCTACCACCCAAGTTTGGTTACAAATGGCTTGTGGTTAGAAAGTTACCTAGTTTGGGCCCTTATGGCCCTGCCCCCTGGGCCCCCAGGGGGCCTGGTGTACCATTCAGAAACCCCTATCCCCTCCCCCTGAGGATCATTCCCACCAAGTTTGGTCTAAATCCATTGAGTGGAAGGTGAACTATTCCCATAGGGCCCCATCCCATCTTTTGCCCCCTTTAGGGGCCAAACGGGGCCACCCTGGGCATTGTCATGAGGAACATTAATTTAGCACATATAGAGGTATCTACACACACAGTGGCTTACCTTAACTATTTCTGGATCTAGAGAAGAAGTTTGAAAACTACCTACTTTTGGCCCTTTAGGGCCCTGCCCCTGGCCCCCAGGGGGGCCAGTGGACCATTGAGAACCCTTGAATCCCCACCCCCTAAGGATCATTCCTGCCAAGTTTGGGCCAAATCCAATCATGCATTTTGAAGGAGAAGCTGAAAATGTGTAAAAGTTACGACGACGAACGACGCACGACGAACGACGCACGACGGACGACGGACGAAAAGCGATCGCAATAGCTCACTTGAGCCTTTGGCTCAGGTGAGCTTAAAAAAGGTGACTGAGTTGCCTGTTTAAGAATAATAGTAAGGATTACACAAACTTTGAATAGTCAGAACTCTTGAATGGTCCAGCCAAATTTTTTTCTCTCTCTTTCTGTATTTTTTCCTCTAAAATGCAGATAGTCTGCAGATGACTTTTATTCAACTTTAAAGAGTTTTCTGTTGTGATTAACTCATTTAATCAAAAGGTACCATAGTGCCATTCTAAGAAATACCCCTAATAACATAGTTGATTTAGAACGCTTTTTGTCAAAATCAGGTTCTTCTGCAAGCACTCAATAGTAGAGACAGCATACTAGTTTCAAGATCAAGACCCTGAAATATTTCCTGTACCCCCTCTCCTGTAATAATAATGTAACTCAAAACAAAAAGTTTCATTCTTACTTCTTTTCGCAAGGCACCACTTGGACAGTCTTTCATGAAATCTCTATGCCTGTAAGAGAAGAAGGGGAGAAAGGGAAGATGATGATAAATAATGGAAAGATACCGGATATCAAAAAGACTTTTAACAACAAACAACAACAAAGCAACTAAGACAGATACAAGTACCTGTACGACATGTATGTATGTTGACTGTGGGCGATATGACTGATTCACTTCGAATTCATTAAAAGAACTTATTAACCCTAGGTGCTCTCCATGTCAAGTGTAACACATTTCATTGCCCGTGGGACCAAGATTAATGAAAATGTTGATTTGAATCAATATAGGTTGCAGATGTTTCCGCAACAAACCTTGCTTTTCGATCTCAAGTCAGCCATTATTCCAAGAAATCATTGCTTGCTTTCTCTTTTGGATCTGACTCTGGTAAAGGTTAGCCCTGACATGCCTGGTGGCAGTGACATAGTATGGGGGAGGGGGAGGAGCTCATGGCCAAAGGTTACCCCCGCCCCTACTGCCATCCCAGATTTCTAGTTTGATTTTATTGTTGAAGCTTGCACTGCCGTAGCCCATAAGACACTCTCTTTGTAATGTAATGCTAATCCCCACTCCCCTTCCTCCTTCTATACCCATTTACATGTCTTAGTACCTACATGTAGGAGCTCCCCATTTAGGATTTCTGGTGCCACTGCCTGGCAATACTACTACAGACTGACATGAACCAATAAATAATGTATGCATTTGAAGAGTTTAACATCAAAAGGCCCTAAATTGACTTTACTGCAAAAATAAGTTAACATCAATACTTTGGTCTATGTATTGTAGCTTTAAAATATATTTTGTAGCCAAATTACCAGGAGTACTTTGCAATATGAAACATTAGAATAAATGTATTTGTCCCCTTTTCCATAAACTTGGATAGATCACATATTTTTCTCCAAAGTCAACAGTATGAACTTAGCACCCTTTAGAATAAAGTGCTTTCTTCATTTTCTCCCATTGTATCCAAATGTACTATTCACTGCCTCCATCTAATATGAATTAATCTTCACTTATTCATACTCGTCCATGATTGAAGGCATTGTATAACAATGTATAGGCTTAGTATAGAGTTTAAAAAATCAGAGCTGCATGATCCCCCATGCTACCAGTGTCTCTGATACGGTCTAAAAATGAAGCCCTGAAAAAATTGCAGTTTAAAATGATTATTAAGTGCTTTAAAAAAGTGAAAATCATTGAGAGACCATTCCAGCTTTTCCCCATAGACTCCTGTGTTGCAGAATTTCGTATCGGCTGAGAATAATGAATGTGCCAATTTGTATCCGCACATATTGTACTAGTGACAGCACAACTGTCCGAACTTTCTGTTCTAGGGTGTTTATTTGTCCATTCAAACACTGTCAGATACATTATGTCAGATAGCAAAGTTCGACAACTTTTAAAACGGGTCTTCCAGTTTTATATAGCATCTGTAAAGACACTAACGAGCATACAATTTTTTTTGGCTCTAATCCTCTGAGAGAGACTACCCAATATTTGTATGAACTGGAAAGCAAAGATTTACGATAATCTCAAGAATAATGTGTATGACATTCTACAAACTGTAAATCACAACAGAATTCCCCCCCCCCAAACAACAACAACAAAGGACTAAGAAAAAAGAAATTATACAACCTGCTCTATCAACACACATCAGCACCCAAATAAAACAATACTAAATTTACTTAAACACAATAATTTCTTTTTGTTTTCAATCATCAAATTATACAAATGAGAACAAGTACATTGCATAATCACGCCAAGCAATTAAGTGTAGATCTATTTGTTTCAAAGTTTTCAACAGGGATGCCAGCTGGAATTCATGAGAGGGCCTAAACTTTATCCAGATCTATGTTGAGCTATTTTGTACACAAAAAGCCTGAAATATGACCTGAAAATAAATTACCAGGGCCTGAAACTAGCAGCACTGTTCCAATAAAAACAAAATAACACAAAACTTTGGAGCGTCATGTATAGTCTGCTTGATGCAAGTCAAATTAGTTTGACATGTGCTGTATGTAGCAGTGTACTGTATTCTCAAAATTTAACTTACATCCAAATTTTGTGATAATTTTTTACTTGGAGGTTAAAATTCAGATTGTCAGGTAACTTGTGCATTTTGTAGCTGTGATTGATCATGATTTAAGGTTGGATAAATTATTAAAAGCCCAAGACAGAATTGGCTTAATGGGATACATTCTGTCTTGGTGACAGTGACTGATTCTTGAAAAAGAGAATCATTACGTTTGACTGATGACACTGCTCCAGCTGAGATACACGTGTCATGCATATTTCATACAAAAGATCGCCCAAGAACCTCATTAAAAATTCATATAAGAAGCAACTAATTTTGTTGTTTTGGCAGATTTTCATGGTATTAGCTCCAGTTTGTTTCTCCTCATCCATTTCTTAAAATATTGTAATATCAAATATTGATCACTTCAATACTACACATTACCTTGAATGTCATTGAAGTTAATGTTTAATACCAAAGTGCTAATCATCACACAAATAAAAGAAGGCTTTGAACTTAAAGGTAAATGACTTGATTGGGGGTAGTCCTCAACTTGGGGTGAAACTATTCTAGAAACTGTGCAAGGACTCTACTGTGAACATTTTGTAGTCAGAATTTGACTTGTTCTAAAATAACTTTCATCAGTACACTGTAACTACAATGTAGTTTCATACAGACACC
>JZLH01S0310689.1:10791-25908 GCA_001188425.1 Eucidaris tribuloides
GGTAGAATATGGGCAATTTCAGCTTCATGGACATGATATAAATTATTTGATAATTTTTTTGTTTATACAATTTACTGCAAAATAATAAAATATAATTTATTCAATGAAACAGTGAGACTTGCACACAAGTTATTGATGGTGTTTCCCTTAATCATTGTTTTGAGGAAAAATATGTTGAAATCAAATAAACAATGCTTCACGACCTTAAAGAATGTGTGGGTTTGTACACCCGCAAATGAGGTCATCTAAGAAATAATTTATAATCATCCATAATGTATGGAAAAAATTAATTGTTACCTCACTCAAAGCTTTAGCATTTACATTTACATAAAAAATAAATTTTCACAACAATAAGGATGTTATGAAGTTTACTTGAATCTCACATAACTTTAACAGATGGCCCTTTTGAAAAGTACAGTTACTTCATTCTTTCATTCTACCTACTTCTCCTCCTCTTTCTTATTTTCTATCTTTTCCTTTCTTCTTCTTCTCCTCCTCCTCCTCCTCCTCCTTCTTTTCCTTCTCCTTCTTCTCTCTCCTATTCTTAAAATTCAGTGTGACATTAACACCATGTACTGATGTAGCTAACTGATGAAAATCTATTCCTTTGACAGCATGATCTTTCCACTGAAAGAGTTAGCATCTCACCTACCACTACAAGCTGTCAATCTATTTAAAAGGAGGGACATTAGGGGAACATAGAAATATGATGATGCTGAGACCAGCACAAACCATATTATGATACAAGGGTGTGGATAAAATTTTAAAAGGTGCTGATAAGGCTGTTTAAAACTATACTCACACAATTTACAGCAATGCAACACACCAACACACACACACACACACACACACACACACACACACACACACACACACACACACACACACACACACACACACACACACACACACACACACACACACACACACACACACACACACACACACACACACCACACACACACACACACACACACACACACACACACACACACACACACACACACACACACACACACACACACACACACACACACACACATGTATAATACCCACGCCTCCAACATGTGTTACACTAGTGTAAACACAAACAAAACAAAAACAATTATTCAACCAATGTTACTCACCATTGCTGTAATTCTTTCTTGTCAACTGTGTAAGAGAAAAGACCAAGAACAAAAAATGAATTCATTAATTATACAACATAAGCATACAGATATTACAAAAAATAGTGGTACATAGTAACTTTCAAAACAGAAGAGTGGGCCATTATCATCATTTTTAAGGTTGACTTTTAAAAGCAGAGCTGCATTATGAAATACTGAATAGTAACCACACACATAATTTGATCAACATCACTGGCAATTTGTATTAAAGACGCTATCTAAAACTACGGAAGACCTGTTTAAAAAATTGTCAAACTTTGCTATATGACATATCTGACAGTGTTTGAATGGACAAATAAACACCCTAGAGCACAAAAGTTTGGACAGTTATGCTGTCACTAGTACAATATGTGCAGATACAAGTTGGCACAAAGTTATTCTCAGCCAATAGGAAATTCTGCAACATTGCAGTCTATGGGGGAAAGCTGGAATGGTCTCTCAATGATTTTCACTTTAGCACTTAATGATTTTCTAAACTGCAATTTTTTCAGGGCTTCATTTTTAGACCGTATCAGAGACACTGGTAGCATGGGGAATCATGTAGCTCAGATTTTTTAAACTGGAAACATTGTTATACAATGCCTTTTATTTAATGTCTGGACCAGTGAAACGAATTACTATGATGTTAAAAAAAAAAATCCTCCTGACAGTTTGCTTATGGGTTCCACAATATATCAGTACCTTGGCCTGATAAGCAAAGCAATATTTCATCATTCATTACAGCCTGAGGTTTTTCAAAAAAAAATCCTTGGTTTGAAACCTTCAGCATAGAAAGAAGACAATCCCTTCCATTTAGGTGCCATGCACATACTCCTAATGAAAGCACATCGCAATATTAAAAGAACAATTATCTATTTCCTGTCACACAAAAGAAAATATTGAATGGGTTCCGGTTTTGTTCAAACAGTTTTCTTTCATAGGAAACCAAAATATTCATCGTGGCAATATCCTCGGTTTATTACTATTCTCGGGTTTGTTACTTTCTTTAGCAGTACATCAAAAATATGTTTGTTGTTGTTATTGTTAGATCTTGGTTTTCAATTATGCTGTGCAGTTTGTAAGTACTGAAATTACACTGCACATTGCTCACATTTTTCCATAATATGTACAGTACTCATGCCAAGTGATCAAATCTTATTTCTAATTTTTCTGCAGAATATGTTCCACACTGCCAAATGTTAATTCACGCTGCCAATATCTAATTTAATCAGAACTGTAAACAATGGGAAAACTGAAATCGAATTAAAGTACTGTTAGGTTGATGCATTTTTCCCCACAGTTTGTAGCATGTAACAAACACATGTACATACAGTGTAGGTACATGTACATGTCAAGTCATGTATCCCATCAGTCCAAATAAACAAAAATAACCCAACACAAAAAATGGAGAAAAAAAGATATGTCAAAAATAGAAGCTAGTACAACATGCTCAAATTACATGAAGACATCATGGGTAATGACCTTGAACTTAAAACACAATTTAGTACCTGTACGTGATCCACATGAACCTCACTATGTATCATGGTATGTTAATTACATCTCATACTGTTCACATTGTTTTGATATAATTTATCTTCCAACAATTAACATTAACCCATTGCCTCCGAGATTCTGAAAATCCCATAGAGTTAACACAGGGTACATTTGGTTCCCATAGCCAAAGGGTTAAAAGCTATAACACAAGCATGGTTTACCACCTGGCTTCTGACAACATGAGATGACACAAGTGCAGTTGACACACACAGTGAGATTTTCAAGCTCCTCCTGCTTTTTCATTATTCCAACATCTGTCTTCTATTTGTGTACTCATTTATATTCCTAAACATATCATTCCTAGTTAATGTCCAGCCTAGTTACTGAGTTATGCAAGTTCAATATTGAAGCATGTTTAGCATCATTCTGATGACTGTATGTGAACTAGATCATTTGAAAAATGAAGAAGAAAAAGAAAAAAGTGAAAAGAAGAAAAAATAAAGAATAAAAATGAAGAGGAAGAAGAGGAAAGGGAAGGAGAAAAGAAAGAACAACAGGAACATTGCAAAGGAGGAGAAGGAGAAGAAGAAGAAGAAGAAGAAGAAGAAGAAGAAGAAGAAGAAGAAGAAGATGAAAAAGAAGAAAAAGAAGAAGCCAAAAAAGAAGAGGTGAAAAGAAGAAAAGAAATGAAGAAAAATTATAAAAGAAGTACAAGTAGAAAAAGGAAACACAAAGAAGAAGAAGAAGAAAAAGAAGGAGAAGATGATGACGAAGAGGAAAATGAAGACGAAGAAGAAGACAAAAAATGAAGGAAAGTATAAAAGAAGTACAAGTAGAAAGGGGAAAGAAGAAGAAGACAAAGGAGAAGAAGAAAAGGATGAGAAGAAGAAAAAGAAGACAAGAAATGAAGGAAAAGTATAAAAGAAGTACAAGTAATGAGGAAAGAAGAAGATGAAGATCAACAACAAACAACAACAACAACAAAAAGAAGGTGATACATCTTGACTTGACAGAAGAGAGCGATGATTCAAATCCTACTGCCTCCAAACTCTTATCACTTTTGAGATGGGCCTTTTTACCAGACTCACCTGCCCCATCCCCCTCCGCCCCCCATGGCCCACACTACGCCATATAACACGCTTACACTTCACAGTATGATATTCTTTCTCAGTAGCAGGCATTCAGTGGCCACGTGAGGCTAACCTACCTAGAGACCGTGGGTCACCAATCATTGACATTTATGGACAAACAGCCTGGGGGAAGGTTTTGATTGCCCAAGACAAGGGTATACATGTAGTTAAGGGTTAACATCACTTGTTCCAAACGTTTCAAGGAAAAGAGGTTGCCTTACCATATGGATCATAAGTGAGAGAGAGTTAAGTAGGTACATGTATGACTAGTACTAAGTACCATTATGATAAATAAATGGAAGTAATTAAATCCTGGTCACCAAAAGCACAACTGATGAAGTATTTCAATATATCATAGAGTTAGGAACTTTAGATACAGCACCATACAGCTGTACATGTATATTGTCACTAGTGCCAAGATCTGGTTTAGATGTGAAATAAGTCATTTTTTAGGGATATCTCAATCTAAATTTATGTAGGTCTACACAATATCAACATGAAAAGTAGAGCAGTTTGAGTGCATGCAATCAATGGGTATGCCTTCACACTCCCACCCTATTAAAATTGAAATTGAAATGCCTCACGCATACTTTGTACATACCTAATCTGATTAGCAATTCTTAAGTTATCATGGTAATGAGCTCAAATCAGACATGCATACTGTACAAAGAACAGAACCCGGTGACCTTTGACTTGACCTTCCTTTCCGAAATCTAATCAGTTCCTTGATGCCTCAAAGTGCACTTGACCCAAGTTTCATTCAAATCCGTTCTACAATTTGTAAATTACCATGGTAATGAGCTCAAATAAAACATGAAGGCTGAAGGCCCTGTGATTTTTAGACCTGTGACCATTCAACTCTGAAATCTAATCAGTTTATTGTTGTGATAGTACATACTACATGTGTATACATGTAAATACAGGTACTTGATCCCAGTTTTATTCAAACCTGATATTAAACCGGTTACTAAGTTGTTGTGGTAACAAAGATCAGTAAGGGAAAGACGGACAGACAGGCAGGCAGATGCACCTGTAGACAAAATGACAGACAGATGATAATCTGAACACATGATGCCACTACACTGAAGACATCAAAATTTATCAAAATGTACTTCATGTTGATTAAAAAAAAATCAGTAATAAAAAGTAAACCACAATGGACTAAACTGTAATGACTAACTCTCTTCCATCAGTGTAAGCTCTTAAATTGCACAGCCTAGTGAAGATTGACGTATGTTGTGACAAACAGCAATGAATTTGACCAGGCTGACTCAGAAAACCCTTAAATCTTTCACACACCTGTCCCATCAGGGACTAATACAACTCAAATCTACTTAACTCAAATCAGATTCCACGTTCACCAACAATTCAGCCACATGATGCATGTATTTCTGTATGTGCTGCCGAACACTTATCAATCAATGCCAATAATAGGTATGTATACGGTGTACTAGTTTGTCTTTCATCACACAGGATCACCATGGGTGATCTACCCTGAGTCATGTAAATTGTGTTCTGGATTCATGTGTTCAGCAGTGTTCAAAAGATAAATGGGCTACATGCCAAATGTAATGTGAACAGTTGGTAAATTATCCATAGTTGTGAGAGAAAACAAGCAATATACCAATATTATCATGTGTATTGAAAAAAGAAGAGGTAGAGGAGAGGAGAGTGAGTGCAAATGCAAAAATTCAAATAAGGACATGAGAAAGTCATCATAATAATTGTAGTTATACACAAAAAATGCTTAACAGATTAACCTACCATGAAAATCGGGAAGTTTGGGGGTTTACCTGGAAACAATATATTTCGTGAAAAGATATTGTTATTTCCTGAAATAAAAGTGACAACATGCTAGTGTTCGTATCAACCGTATGACACATATTTGCTTGACACAACCATTTTTTTGTTGGACAAATATTTAGAAAATTTGGAAGAACTGAAATTCTGTTAGCGTTATCAAGAAGGTATTAAATAATGAAGTCCCAACTAGCAATAATGAATTCAAACAGCTGTTGGATTTCTAAGGACATACAAAGGATTTTTTCAAGTGCTTTAGTTTCTTTGATGTTGGATGTTCCAAACCGCCAACTTCATAGGTAGAGCTGAAGATGAGTTTGGCCATTTGATAACCTTTTGCAAAAATTTCACTTGTTTCCCGGTTAAATGGTGCGATTTTACGCCCTATAAGTTAAAAATAACTATTAAAAACAAATGGCATGAGAAATTTTGTTTCCAAATATCAAATCAAAGTCATATTTTGTGGAAAATGTTGGAAATCATATCCTCCTGTCATGTCAATTTTGACACTTTCCCCATCAACTCGGACAAATAGATTTTAGATATTTATTAATTTCAAATGTAGTTCTCTTTGATCAACTACGTTTGATACAACTCTTTGATAAAACTATGTTTATCAAAGATAAACGTTGGAACTCAAGCTACAGACAATCCATTAAGAGGTGTGGGTTGGGAGGATTCCAGCTGGTGGATTATGGTTTGCCTGCTTCTGCTTTACTGTGCACCTCAAAAGAAGAATTCAGTGCACATAGCTACAGCCTCTCATACAAATGTTTGAAGTACGGTACTGAGTATTTATTATCAAACATATCACAATCCCACATCTAACCACCCAGGCTGAGCTGAATTTCGATTAATTTTCAGGTACATGTGTGTACCAATGCACTCTATATGTACAGCACCTCCCTATCACTACTGTACATATCGTCGCTGAATTCACGAAGTGGCACGTGCGACCGAAGTTGCGCGAAATCACTTTTCGAGTAAAACGCGAATAAAGATTTTATCAGTCTTTCAACTGCTCATTACGATTTGCTATGAAGTTAAACTGTATGATTTAAGCACCGATAGAAAGCCAAGACTCTACTCTTGCCTTACATGTCGAATTGTCCTTAAACTAAGTTCAAAGTTTAACACAGTAAAGCTTCAAACGCAGGTGTCGTTTGTAGAAAATGTTGCTTCAGCGTAGGAAGAATCCACGAAGTGGCACCTCGTGTAGAAAACAAGTACGATTTTGCGCGCACGAACCGGCACAAGCGCTCGTGTCGCGCTGTGGTGTTGCACGCGCAAGAGAGAAAAATTCACGAACCGGCACAAGGGCGTGCGCGCCGTTGAGTTTTATGTACAGAAATGAATGGCGCATTACGACGCGTGCTCGCTGGTGCGGGTTCGTGGATTTTTTTACTGTAGATTTTCAGGCTCGTGTCTGTTTGGCACTTTAATTATCTTTTTAATTAGAGAGAATTGGGTTCTAAAATTTTGTGAAATGAAAGACCATGGCCAGAGAATGACAAAACCGGAAATAACTCAAATTTGACTTTGGACACAATTTTGGACGTTTGTGCCACTTCGTGAATTCAGCGACGATATGGGTGTCAATAGGCAGATGACAAGGGAAGGGGATGGAACACCCCTCCCCCGTCCTTCAAAACATTGAATACTTGGTTCATACTCCCTTTTAGGTGGATCAGAGTCATGCACAATACCTTTACCTGAGACTCAAAGAATAGGCCTACATGTACATGTAAAATGAGTCAAACTAGAGGAAAACAGAACTGATTTTGTGACCTGACCTACAGGGTGTAGTAATTCACTGGAGACATTACTCTTGGTTTGACAAATAAGGGCAGTTCCAGCGTTACAGACATTACATTGACATTTTTTTTGCAACTTTGGGGGCTTATTTCTAGAAATCATCATTATCATTCTGAACCTGATTGTGGTAATCTCACACAGGTCACCCTGAAGTGTTTACAGTTTAAATTTGAAGTAGTTTCTATTTATCGTTTGGTAGTTATCATACATGTACATAATGCTTGCCGTTACGGACATTATTTGGACATGACTTTTAAGTTTTTACCTACCAACGCATTTGTCAAAAATTTTGTGAGCTTAAGCATGAATTGAAGCCAATTTTCTTTTGAAATTGGTGCTGAGGACCTGTTTAAGTTGTAGGATGATAATTAGATACAACAGCTTCAGTGTATCCCATACAGGGCCATAAATGTAGCGTTACGGACATTACATTTTTAACGTTACGGACATTACACCTCGAACCACTTTTTTAGGTCCTTATATTTTGTACTTAAAAGCATTTGATAACTAATGTAAAGCTAATATTAGTCATTTTTGGTCCTTTCTTAACTACATGTATAATTATAAACTATTATACATTAATTCTGAATTGCTGTTGAATGTGAAATAATGAGACTCGAAGAATGTGCATTTTCCAAAAAAGATAAGAACATTTTGCAAGAAAATGGGTTTTTTGAAGAAAAGTATTCTCTTCAAATGTATTCAAATACCACTCAAATTAAAGAGTTCAATGAGTTATATTGTATGATACTAAATTTATCACTGTAGCACATATTATTTTTGGAATTATTACAGATTTCATGATTTTGAGCTTGGGTAACATTTTTCGCGGAATTGCCCATAAGGCCTGGTTAACCCGTTGCCTCCGAGAATCTGAAAATCCCATAGAGTTAACACAGGGTACATCCGGTTCCCGTAGCCAACGGGTTAATTCACATCAAGCCCAAGTCCATATGTCATAAAAGAGAGAAACACTCAGCGGCCAGCTTTAATCAAGCATTCCCACATACTCTAAATCCCATCAAATTGACCATTTCAGGCAGTAGTCAAGCTGAATAGAGCAGTACTTTCATTTTGCTTGAAATTAACAGGGGTTGAAGGCCTCAAAACCCATTAGGAACACAATATTCTTTTGGAAATATGTCAAGTGAAATACATGTAAATGGAAAATAATGTAGTCTTTATATACAGCATTTCTGACTGCATGACATCAAAAGCCTCAACAATTAAAGGGGAAGTCCACCCTGATGTCACGTCGATTTTTACCCGTTGGAGATGATTTTATTTCACTTTAACACATATTTTCCATAGACCCCAACACTAGTTAACTTGTACTTAGCTTCCAAAAGGTTAATAAAAGCAGAAAAATGAGAGAAAACTATTAATGATGGTTTGGCAAAAATCCGTCAAAAAATAATGTGAGTTATGAATAAAGTTTTAATTTTGTGATATCACATGCGAGTAGCTCCCTCATTGTCATGCAACATAAATTCCACAAAGTGCAATTTTACTTGTGCATTCATAGAATCACGCATTATTTAATACATGCTTCTGTGAAAAAAAAATCAATTATCATGCACCAGTAAAAAATGGCAATTTATGGACTTCATAATTACATGTACATGACATTCATCCCATCTCATTCCCATCATCTCTCTCAGTGATTTGAAACACTTTTACCCCCATGTTATAATTTTAAACAAATGATGGCACTCTTCCATTTTGCCTTGATCGTGTAGTACCTTTAATCATAGAATTAGGCAAGTCCAACTGACTGTGAAACCACGAAGAACGTCAGAGAACGATTGGCCACTACTGTTAAATCACGGCAAGGTATTCATTCCATCTCAATCCCATCATCTCTCTGAATAACTTAAAACACTGATACCCTGATTTTATAATTTCAAACAAAAGAGGACACTTTTATATTTTACCTGTAAATGGACCTTTAAATTCACTGGTCAAGTCCAACTCACAGAGATATGCATGATAGATGTCAGAGATGGACTGATATCTACATGTACATCAAGACAAGTATCTCCATCCCTTCATCTCTTTCTGAATGACTTAAAACACTAATACCCCCATTTTATGTTCAAGAGAGGACACTTTTTTTTGCCTGTAAGTGGACCTTTAAAATCACTGGTCAAGTCCAACCCAGTGAGATGCATGATAGATGTTAGAGATTGATTGGTCTCTGCATCAAGGCATGGAATTCATCCCATCTCAATGCCATCATCTCTCTACAAATGACTTAAAACCTTAAGACCCCCATTTCATGAGCAACAGAGGGAATTTACATGTAAATTAAGCCTGTAAGTGGACCTTTAAAATCACTGGCCAAGTCCAACTCACTGAGATGCACGATAGATGTCAGAGATCGATTGGTTCTCTACATCATGGCAAGGAATTTATCCCATCTCAACCCCATCATCTCTCTGAATGACTTGAAACAATGATACCCCCATTTTATAATTTCAAACAAGAGAGGGCACTTTTCTATTTTGCTGTACAGTAAGTGGGCCTTTAAAATCACTGGTCAAGTCCAACTCACAGAGATGCATGATAGATGTCAGAGATCGATTGGTCTCTACATCATGGCATGGAATTCATCCCATCTTAACCCCATCACCCATCTCAATGACTTGGCATTATCTTGTCACCTGACAGGTGTAGGTCCATCATTAGTCTGTTTCTCACTGCCACCAAGGAAACGAGGAGACAAGTCAGAATGGAGATGGACAGTCTTATTTTTTAGCTTCAAAAGGTCAAATGGAAAGTTATCATATCCCTGAAACTATATTGTAAACTGTAAAATGAAAATTCAATGAAATTTCATGGTGGGGGGGGGGGTTACAGGGGAAAAAATATAACACAGGCTGAATGCTAGTAGAACAGAGGGTCATGACAGAGAAGGTTACAATACACGGTAAGTGAACTTTGCATAACATTTATTGATTCATTTAATAATTTATTTACCTAATGCATTATCATATTTACTTTTTATTCATTTATTAATTTATTAATTCATATCATTTATTTAGTTAGTTACAAGTACTTAATTGTCCAGTGATTCATTCATAAATTCATTTGTTCATTATTCATAATTATTCATTCATTTGTTCATTCATTCGATTAGTTAGTTATTTGTTCATTTATTCATTGCTTCATTTATTTATTTGTTTATTTATTTATTTATTCATTTATTTATTTGTATATTCATTTACATGTACCTGTATTCAAATCCAATTGTTAATTCATTCATTTAATTGCAAGGTGTATTTACTTATTCATTTGTTCCTTTATCCATTTAGTATAATTATTTATGTATTTATTTATTTGTTCATTTATGTATGTTTATTTATCTATCAATCTATTTTTTCATTTACAGTGTATTTCTCTACTTTTGTGTGTGAATTCAATTGTAATTGTAAAGTTTGGAACCTCTGCAGAGTTTCATTTAATACTGGTATCAACCTTAGGCCTACAGTACACTTCAGAAAACAAACTTGTACTGCTGCTGACTAGCAATACCTTGGCTTTAGCCAACAGTGGGGCCCCCTACACACACTTGACCTTTACCTCTGACATCTCTATTGGGAGGGGATGGGGGAGGGAGAAATGTTGGTGCCGACTTTGTAATTTACAAGGTCACCACCATGCAGCGAATAGGTCATTAATAGTCAACCTGTATGGGGCATACATGAACAGATGCATTGTAAGTAATGTGTTGTGAATGATATATACTCCAGCACATGTGATGTTCACCTTCAGTCAGTAAATACTAGTCTCTACAATAATTATGAAATGTAGATTTGATGACTGGCTATAAAGGTATGTATCAAAATCTGAAAACAAATACCAAGGTACAGTTTATATGTGATGTTCAAATGGTCAAAATATTCTCTATGATTTTGATTTGCATCAGAAGTTCAGCTCTGTACACCATTCATCCCAATGACGACCACAATGAAGTGCCTTTTTTCAAATGGGCTTTAGCACCCTTCCTACATGTAGTTCCTAATCCTAACGTTTGTCTGTCATCCTTCTTGACTTTGACATGATGAGTTTTACATCACATCAAGAAACAAAAATAAAGAAAACAATACAAATACTGTCACCCAAAACCCTCTTTACAATTGGGCACCCCTTTCACCCCCTTGGGACCTGTCCACCTTTTTTTTCAGCTCTTCATGTGTTTAGTATCAGGTGCGTTGTTGTTGTTGTTTTTTTTGGGGGGGGGTGGTTGGCCTTGACCCCTTGATACCCTCAATTGCTCAAGAATGTCTGCCCTTTCTTTCTGAACTTGCCCTTTATCGAAATGGCCTTGCCCCTTTGCCCTTTCAATTCCCTACAGTTTCCGGGATTCATATCAGTTTGGTTAATACGATCACATGGCACACTATTTCATAATTGATTCATGTTTGTCCTCAGTTTCTCACCTTTGTCAATCAATATTGCTCCTTTTAATGGATAATCCTACACGGACACGTTCAGCCTGTATTGATTTGTGTACAGAAAGTAAATCTCTCTGGCATAGCAATCAGTGTATGATTGCAGTGCAGAGCTACATATCTACAATTAAGTGCATACGACATGCACTGCATACAAATCAGTCATTCTACGTGTAGTAGATTATCCATTTTACAACTACATGTACATGTAACTACTATACTTTAGCTACACTTTAAGTCAATTAAAAACTAACTAGTGAGTGAAAATAATTTCTGACATCTGTTTCATTTTAAATTTACTCATGATGACTAAATTGATCAGTAATTTACAGTACATGTATGTACTGGTATCCTTACAAACACTGTTTTGGAAAACTACGTTTCAGGATTTTTTGCAGATAAATGTAACTGGTTGTACAGTAGGGGCCTACACTTGTGCAACTAGCTCCACTTGACAAAAACTCTCACCAACGTGACAACAACGTCACTCTGCTTTGTTTGTTTAATACTTCAATGCAATTTACATGTATAACTGTGCTTTGACCTTGAACTTCATTCAACCCACATATTTTATATGGCATGCTTGGCTTTTAAAGTGAACAGGGGAGAGATCCCGACTTTAAGCTTTGATAATTTGATATGTTAATTGAAATTTACATATCAACAAGAAGAATAATAGTCAACAGCACTACCATGCTCAGCAACAAAATCAACATAATCTGTTTAAAACTGCTGCTTTCTGCAAGGCAACTAAAAGAATATTCACGATCATGATAAGATCAGGCTATGGGAGCCAGGGTGCTGAGAGTGCCTCAACCCACATATTTTATTTATGGCATGCTTGGCTTTTAGAGTGAACAGGGGGGAATCCCAAACTTTAAGCCAGTATCAAAATTAACATTATTACAAGATCAACAACAACACGGCAACATGCTCAGCAACAAAAACAACATAATCTACTCAATACATGTAGCTGCTGCTGTCTGCAAGGCCAGGGCAGCTAAAAAATCATTCAAGTTCATGATAAAATCAGGTCATAGGAGTCAGTGTCCTGAGGGTGCCTTGATATCTGCAACCCCCTCCCCTTTATTTATCAGGTGATCAATAAATGGCAATAATTAATTACAGTTGTCTAACTTTACGTTATCTATTTAAAATGATACTGAAAAGTATTTTATATGTCTGCTCTTCAAAATATTTCCTCATTGATTTCCCAATGATGAAACAGTTTTGTAATTTCTTGAAGTTTTACCAAAGAATGACATGATTAAAGCTTGAAGAAAAATTTTACAAAGAACACATATCATTTTAACGAACGGTTTATGTTTCAAAGTGAACACACTTCATCTTCAGCCTGGAAATTATACAGAGTCATTGGTATTTACACTTTGGATATGAGCAATTGGTTACAGAAAAATTTTGATTTTTACACCCGGATATCAAGAAATGGCTACAGAAACAGTTTTTGTGGTACATGTGAAAAGGGCAATTGAATAGGTTGAAATTTGAATAAGTTGTAACCAATTGCTCATATCCAAAGTGCATAAATACCAATACCTCTGTATATTTTCCTGGCTGAAGATGACGTGTGTTCACTTTGAAACATGTTCCGTTCATTAAAATGTTAGGTGTTCTTCATTATACTGTTCTTGAATTTTTACTTACCATTTTGTTTATTATCTCAGTTTAAAATGATATTCATTTTTCAACAAATTGTACACATTTTTCTGTTTAGTACATGTAACTTTAGATTTAAAGTTTTGGCAACTACTCTACAAGCATTCTTGAGAAATAAAAACAAACAATACCAAGAACATTCCTACATTATAGGATGGTGTTCCACAAGCTGCTTAAAGATAGATTTCAGGATTTGCAAGTCCATCACTTCCCTTTATTATGATTACCAAACGGTAGTACGCTGTACATGTTAAGTACTTACAAATGGTGTGTTGAAAGTCGAGATCCATGCGTCACCCAACTTATTGTTTTATGGGAAAAACTAATATGCTACCAGAATATTGTTCTTTCTGTGAGTTTAAATTTTGCTCAAATTGCAGTATGCATGACATGCTGACGTGCAGTGGGTGACTATGTACACTGCCAAGTGCTATGGTTTTAATGGTTGAACTCTGCGTGTCCTTTAGCTAATGGCCGATCAGACAATTTTGGAACTAATGGAACATAGTCATAACTTTGCAAATTTTGAAATTTAATTGTCCAGATTTTCAATTTAACTACGTATTCCACTCAAAGGTTCTATGACGGGTTTTTATTTATACTAATCTTCACATTGTGAACAATCTGAGCTGATTTCATTGATTTTGCCATTTTCTGGTGTGCAAACCCCGACCTCTCTCTAGATTGCACATTTGTGCACTTCTTTTAAAACAGGAATTCAGACCCAGTGTTGAGGAAGTATATTGTCACACCCTGACTATACCAAATAACCAACATATCAAATTGTACCTTTGTAGGCCTACATTTCTTTTTTTTCTTTTTAAGGGGGGGGGAGGGGCAGGGGAGCGATTTTTGGTGATTTGAGTATACTTATGGCTTAAAGATTGTGTCATTCATTTGCACGTCAAAAAACACCTAAATGAATGAAATCAGCTGAAATCATATCCAATGTGAAGATTAAATGAACACCTCTCTCAAAGAGAATTGGGGTAAAATATTGAGTTTTGGTGAAAATCTGGACGGTTAAACTTCATCCTTTTTCAAATTACTCAGAAGCAATTTCAAAAAATCCGCGACGTCAAACATGCACGTGCCGCTCCAACATTGTCCGATCAGCAGTTAGCCAAAGGTCGTGCGGAGGTTAGTGGTTTAACCAATCAGTGCGCTCCGCTAGTCTTGCGACGATAATACACATAACCGCGATTCGCAGTTTGAGCAAAATTGAAACTCACGGAAAGAACAACATTCTGATAACATGTCGTTATTAGTTTTTCTCATAAAACAACAAATTCATGACGTATGGATCTCAAACTTTCAACACACCATTTGTACTAAACTACCGGTATTGATAATGAAGGGAAGTAATGGACTTGCACATCCCTGACACAATCTTTAACACTTGTAGCACTTGCCCGCTTGCCTGGGGCAAATATATTTTGCTTCTGGGCAAGTGAAAATTTAAGGAAATGAATACATGTTATTAAGTAAAAATTTTTGACTATAAAATCAAGAAGAATCTCATCCCCCTTCCTCCTCCACCTCCCCACTTCTTCCTCCATTTCCTCCTCTTCTTCTTCTTCTTCTTCTTCTTCTTCTTCTTCT
>JZLH01S0310765.1:3074-21542 GCA_001188425.1 Eucidaris tribuloides
ATCTCATGTTTCCTTCATGATTGGTTTAAAAGTAAACAATGTATTAAGTTGACAGTACAGTAAAAAAAAACCTTCAAAATTAGAACTGTCAAGAACTATCTGACACTCAAGAGTTAAGGGTAGATAGGTTCTTAGGTATTTTAAATCATTCCCAAATGTTCTAATAATTACCCTAAAAAAATTGTAGGTAGTCTGACAAGTTCTTCCAAAGTTGTTTATTAGTCAGTACATATAAGCAGGCTTTCAAGTGCTCCTACTTTTCCTACTTTTTCCTACTTTTTTTACTCTCCTCCTACTTGTCCTACTTTTTTCCCCAAAACTCCTACTTTCTCCTACTTTCTCCTACTTTTTTTTGTAAAAACCCTGTGAAAATAAAAAAAATGCTATTGATCATATAAAATGCTGGAGTAGTGAGTAGTCATTTCCCGCGAAAATAAAAAAATGCTATTGATCATATAAAATGCTGGAGTAGTGAGTAGTCATTTCAGGTATTCACAGTCCTACTTTTCTCCTACTTTTAGCTCTTTATATCCTACTTTTCTCTTACTTTTTCCTAAATTTAGCTCCTATTTTTCTCCTACTTTTTCACCGTGGTCCACTTGAAAGCCTGTATAAGTTTGGCAACGTTTGCTGACAGAATATTTTAAGAAGGCCAAGCCCATAGTTGCATACAACATGCCTAGGAATTGCTATGATATATACAGTGTGTCTCAAAAATAATTGTGCAAGTCAAAAGCGCCCTCTTTGGTAACGAGAAAAACATTTTTGTGACATGATGCTTACATCACTATCAAGGGCATAGTCTTAGCTTTCAAATGCCGTTTGTTCTGTTCAGTTTGCTTGATTTTATCCTGAAATATGTTAAGTTAACAATGAAAAGGTAAAATCACAAATGTGCCACTTTTACCACAGTCAATAATGGCATCAGGTCTTCTTCCCGTAAAAGTGACACAATTGTGATTCCTCCCTTTGTTGTTTACAAAATGTCTCGAAATCAAAACAAGTAATTCAAATAAATTAAACAGCATGTGGAAGCTAAGACTTTGCCCTTGACGTTGATGTAAACATTATGTCAAAGAAGTATTTTAAACTGTCAGAGAGGGCGCTTTTCACTTGTACAATTTTTTGAGACGTGCTGCAGTATGTCTCAAAAATTGTACAAGTGAAAAGCGCCCCCTCTGACAGTTTAAAATACTTTTGTGACGTAATGTTTACATCAACGTCAAGGGCAAAGTCTTAGCTTTCAAATGCCATTTGTTCTATTCGATTAACTTGTTTCAATCTTGAGATATCTTGTAAATAACAAAAGGGTGGAATCACAACTATGTCACTTTTACAAGGGATTTTTGTAAAAGTGGCACAATTGTGATTTCACCCTCCCCTATTTAAATAAACATATCTTAAGATTAAGACAAGCAAATTGAACAGAATTAGTGGTATTTGAAAGCTCAGACTATGCTCTTGACGTTGATGTAAGTATCATGCCACAAGGCTATTTTCTAATTGCCAAAGAGGCGGTTTGCACTTGCACAATTTTTTTTGAGACACACTGTACATATTTGTCTGAGTAGTTGCTCTGCCTGCAACTACAATGCTGCATTATTGTTACCCAAAATGAATGTCCTGAAATTAAGAATACTTATTGTGGTATTACCATGTAGATGAATTATGAACTGAATGCATGAATCATACTACAGATAGTTATATTTATATACATATAGTTATATTTTGTGATTTCTATTTAACTAATGTAACAATTATATAAATTCAGACATAACAATATGGAATTAGAGATTTTCAAGTGCATTGATAAGCAAATTGGTTGACATTGTTATTGAGCAGCTACAAAATGTTAGGCTCCAGTAATTTGGTGTTCTTTGAATCAGGTTTGTACAGTCTCTTGTAGAAGGATGCGAATATTTCACAACAGAGTAAGCCTGAAAAGTTGGGAAACAATAGGTTATATACCTATTAAAGTGAAAAAAAAAGAGACATACCATGGTCTTGGTCAACACTGCATAATATACATTGTGTCGGTTTTCCAGCAAAAGGGCCCTAGCAGATATAGGCCTTAACACTAAATTGTCTCTAACTTAAAAAGTATTCATTTTTTTTTCACATGATATCAAAGTAGTGTGGTATTTTTAGATCCTTCTGTCAGTCTGTTCAGTGCATATATCAAGTAAGGCCCCATCTCTGAAATTAGATAAAATTTACTGCCAAGGCCCTTCTGCCGGGAACATATGCTTGGGCCCTTCTGCCGGACAACCAGCGTTTATTAAGCTCGTTATTTATTCTTTGTGTGCCCATGCTTGAAATAAAAGAGATATGTTTGAATGCTTTTGTTTTGATTGGTTTGGTGAAAGAAAACCAATGAACACAGCACTAATTGTTTGGCTCTGGTATTTGTTCTTCCCCATCCCGATGCCCCCTTCCCCTATCACAGCTAAAACCAAATTCGATGAGGACTTTGAAAAGAAGAAGAAGGAGAGGGAAGAGAAGAGGAAATTAGAGGAACAAAAATGGAAAGAACAACAGCAACAGAGGTATGTTCGTGTCATTTTAAGCTCCTCCCACATACTGCTGTTTAATCATTCCATCTGACTGTGTCTAAATATGTACATCATACGGTGTCAGATGGCTGCAAATTCCTTTTTCGTTGCGGAGGCATTATGTTTTTGGGATGTCCGTCCATCCGTCCATCCCTCACTGGTTCTCGTTACCGCGATAACTTGAGAACAACTGATGGGATTTTGATGTAACTAGAGCCCCATTCAGATAGAAAATGGTGTAGGTGTGGTATTCAAACACTCCATGAACCCCCTTCAGATAGCACAAAATAGATTTAGTAGCTTCGCCTTTTCACCGTCTTACACCATTCACACATCAACCAGACAGGCCGAGTCGCTACTCACCTCACCATACCGGATCAGGAAGTGTATTGTATACTCATGATGGTCTTTGTTTGTCAGTACGGATGTTGGTAAACACTGCATGCATCACTGCGCAATGAGTAGCAGAAGCGACTTATCCCTTTCACACAGAAGGTGAAGCGTATCAGCTACTCCTTTTCACTCACTTGTTACCACTTTTTGCCAGCTTAAACCATTCAGCTACTCCTTTTCACTCACTTAATACCACTTTTTGCCAGCTTAAACCATTCAGACAGAAAGTTAAGGAGTAGCAGAGGTGTTTCAGAGTTGGCGAATTTTGGCTCTCTGAATGTTGTTTAAGACCAAGTATGTACTATGAGGCAACAATGAACTGACTAGATTTCGGAGTTGAAAGGGCAATGTTCAAAGGTCATGAGGCCTCATACATGTCTGATTTGTGTTCGTGACCGTGATGAATTAAGAATGGCTGGTCAGATTTTAATGTAACTTGAGTGAAGTTTGTATTATAAGCCACCAATGAACTGATTAGATTTTGGAGATGAATGGTCAAAGTTCAAAGGTCACAAGGCCCCATTCTTTGTGTCTTTACCACAATAGCTTAAGAATGGGTTATTAGATTTTGATGTAACATGGGTAAAGTATGTATTATAAGGCACCAATGAACTGATGAGATTGCAAGATGTAAGGTCAAAAGTCAAGAGCCCTCGCCTCATAAATGTTTCATTTGGACTCGTTACCATGATAACTCGAGCGGTTTATTTGATATCAATGTAACTTGGGTCAAATGTGTAATATGAGGCACTAAAGAACTGATTAGATTATAGAGTTGAAAGATCTAAGGTCAAAGGTCACGACGTCCTATACATGTATAATTTGGGCTCGTTACCACTATTACTCAAGAATGGCTGATTGGATTTTGATGTAACATGGTTCAAGTATGAAGTATGATACACAGATGAACTGATTACATTTAGTAGTTGAACACCACCCCACTATCGTCATTTCTACCACACCCCACCACCCCCACCACCCCCTTGATTTACACCACCATTACCCCTTCACCCCAGTTTGGTCATGGTGGGTTGGTGGGGTGGTGGGGTGGTGGGGGTGGTGGGGGTGGTGCGGGTGGTGGCATTAGACAATCCTAACCTACCCCACCAACCTACACCCCTACACCCCACCACCGCACATCGCTCCATCACTCCACCACTCCACCACTCCACCACCCCCACCACACCACACACCACTACCCCCTCACCCCAATTTGGTAAACTTGGGGCTTTAAGATCTTTTATTTTATTCAAATCACCACCTAACTCTACACAAAATCAAAGAGAGCTTGAATCATATTTTTCAAGTCCTTCACAAAAGTGATCAGTGCTCACTGAAGCATGAGTCATTTTTGAACTTTTTGGTGTCATATGATAGAAGAGACTTCCAGCTATCCATGTATATTTAGATTTTCCCAAAATTTGATACACTTTATATTTGGTGTCATTTTAAAAGTGTATTGTGGTTTTTTTTTTTTGGGAGGGGGGGTGGGGGTGGGGGTACCCTCGGTCTAGCTGACTCCTACAACAGTTCCTAGTAGAACATCATTGTTATGGGTGGAATAGTTCGGAGCTGTAACTGGTTACACAGATAAGAAGGCTTAGAATGTACAATAAAATCCATGCAGGGTCAAAGGTTACATAGGAAAGGAAACACACAGATATATATATTTCACATACCCTATTATACCAGTATACACACACATTATATACCAGAAATTTTGCATCATTAAACAATTAAAAAATCATTGAAGAAGTAAAGTGGACACTCGCTGTAAAGAAAACTGATATAATAATTAACCCCCACATAACCCCACCCCCGTGGTCCCAAAATTAAGCCCCCTTTGCATTACACCCCCCCCCCCCCCCATTCCTCTGAGTTTGTCACAACGAGAGTCCACTGTACCTTTACATGTATGAAAACCAGTGTTGCAGCCTTGATTCAGAAAAGTGGCAATTATTTTTCCAAAAAGACATTACATTCCCCTGGCACCCCGCTCCCATCCGTATGAGTTCGTCACAATGAGAGTCCACTGTACTTGTGCAATAAGGGAAACAAAATTTAAAGACAATATGAAAAGAACAATTGTCATTATTATCCCCTTGGAATAAATTTAGTGTGTAAAGAGTTAATAAATACATGATGGATTTTAAAAATTTTTGGTATGTAGGTAGATGACCTAAATAGTAAAGACTTCGAATTTGAGTCTGAATGTTCAAAGGTCACAGCTATGCAACTGATTTCCATAATAAATAGATATTCAGATGATAGTTAAGTGGGGGAAATACCATGTCTAATGGACACATGAAATCAGGGTTGGCAATTTCGCGGGAAATTCTAGTATTTCCCACCTGGGCGGGAAATACTAGTAAATGCTGGGGAGTACTGAGGATGTATAGGGATGTACAGGGAAATGCTGGAAAATACTTGGAAAATATTTGGGCAATATCTGAAAATATTCAAGAAGTATATTTCATAGTATTTGCCTGCATTTCCAACTATTTCTCATTCTCCAAAAAAATTATTGAGGCGGTAGTAACCAGTATTTACCGTCAGTAATTCCCACTCCAGCCACCCCTGCAACAAATTTCTAGTTTTAAGCTAGAATCATTGTCAAATGTTTTCTTTAATGCAAGTGTCAGTGTCAAAATAATGCTGACACAAGCGCTTTATATCTGAAACTTCAAATCTCACAATGTTAATCACCCTGTGGTGTTTTCCATCTTACAGGAAGAAGGCGGAGTACGAGATGAAGAAAAAGCAAGCAGAGGATGCCAAGAACAGGAAGGATGCCCTCATGGCAAAATTTGGCGGTTCAGGAGGAGGGGGTGGAGGCGGTGCAAGGCCCGGGGGTGGTGCCGGCGTCGCGAGGGTACAAAACGCCACAACAATCAAGCAGAAGCTCTTATCGTGGGGGGCTACCCTGTAAGTATTGCCGAGGCAGTAAATGATCTGTAGTATGAGATGTGACAAAAAAGAAATGAGACTGTCAATCGACTCACCGCCCATGTCACTGTGTTGCCCAACATCTCATCGATATTTTGCTATAATATTGTTCACCTATCTCAATCTGTGCCCCTTCTTCAGGCTGTTGATTGGCACACCCCTGCTTCGCTCCATCTCACTACGAGAAGTGGCACAAACATAGAGCAGGGAATAAATATGAAGTCCCTGAGTCAGTTGGGCAGGGACTGAACTGGAGACTTAAGCTTCTCCAGGAGTCTTATGGAGAAGATCCCGCGTGCAACATTGCCTTTTCGTTGGGGCCCCCACCCAACTGAACCAGGAACTTTGGATTGATTCCCCGCTCTATGTTTGTGCAACCTTTAGTATTGTGACAGGGCATAGTTGGGGCGTGTCACTTATTAGCCCGAGGAAGGGGCACAGAGTGAGATAGGTGAACAATATTATAGCAGAAAGTTGATGAGATGTTGCGCAACACAATGACATGGGCAGTGGGTCCATTGATATTGCGTCATGGGCATGGCTGTCACAGTCTCGTTTCTTATTTGTCACACCTCCTATACAGTGTGTATCAAAAAAAGTAAAACACTCAAAAAATCAAAATCATGAGAATTTTTTAAAATAAATTATTTACTAAGTGTTTACTTTTTTTGATACACACTGTATACCTGTTTGGTGTCGAGAATAAGACATTGCTTTGTCCGCCATAGCTAGGAGGGCTTCCAAGAGTATAACAGAAGATAAGTGTCTTCTTCATGTATGCATTTCTTGAGTTCAGGAACAAGTGTAAATCGGGGTTATTGCATCATCTGTTGTTGTGCTGTAGAAGCCCCCCAGCTAGGGCACATGTCACAGTCTTGAAACTAAGCAGTTCTATACCACTACAAGTACGTGTAATGCACAGTTCTCAGTGTGTAAGTGAAAATTGTTGACGCAAGTTCACTTTGAAATTCTTTAAAACACAAACATGTAAAGCACAGCCAAGTGGGAGTTAGAGTATTTCAAAGTGAATGGTTGTTGGCTTAATCGCTCTTACCTAGGGTCATTGCTCTAGGACCCCACCCCACTGCCAAAGAAAGGATATAGTTTGATTGAGAAGTAGTGGTTTAGTGGTATACAGTGTGATTCCACCCTCATGTTGATTACAACATATCTCGAGATTAAAACAAGCAAATTGAACAGAACAAATGGCATTGGAAAAAGTTGTGCAAGTAAAAAGCGCCCTCTTCGTCAATTAGAAAATACTGCTGTGACACATGTTTACGTCAACGTCAAGGGCAACGTCTTAGCTTTAAAATGTTACATGTTTTGTTCAACTTGCTTGTTTTAATCTTGAGATATCTTGTAAAGAACAAAACGATGGAATCACAATTGTGTCATTTTTACGGGAAGAGGGCCTGATGCTATTGGAGACTGTAGTAAAAGTGGCACATTTGTGATTTTACCTTTTTGTGTTAAACTGAACATATCTCAGGGCTTAAACAAGCAAACTGAACAGAACAAACGGCATTTGAAAGCTAGGACTATGCCCTTGATGGTAATGTAAGCACGACGTCACAAAAATGTTTTTTTCATTACCAAAGAGGGCGCTTTTGACTTGCACAATTATTTTTGAGACACACTGTAGACATATTTACTCTTTGTTGGTTCTCTTTGCAAGACTACACATCCACTTGCTGGTTATCTTTGCATTTCTGCACAAGTAACACAGGTGATTCACGGACCGGGGGGGGGGGGGGGGTTGGGGGGGAGGCACTGGACGTAATTATGTGATACCTATGTGCTGTTGTTGAGACCCCAATTTTCAGTCCTAAATTTCAGTTCTAGTATATCACAATTTCAGAAGCCACAGAAATTTTTGTATTTTTTTCAGTTCCAGAGTCCCCACATTTGCCATTCCTCAGACCAATGCATCCCTAAATGGGCGCTTCAGAGCATCATACGTTAGTTTCGCTACTGATTTTGGCCCGGCTGCGCAGCAGAAATGGTACAGATTCAGCCCAGAACATTCACTTACAGCACGGCACGCCAGCGCATTTCCTAAGCATATCATTTTGAGATTTTTTAGGTATAAGCTCCAGCTCCGGAGACCCTCATTTTTTCCCTCAAGCCAGTTCCAGAGCCTCCAACTTTTTACTTCGGTGTGGCATATAGGTATCACATTGTAAGTCGAGTCCCCTGGGACCCCCCCAAAAAAAAACACACACACACACACACACACACACACACACACACACACACATTAATTGATTTTTTCTTTCATCTTTTCAGGGTGTAAACATCACAAACTTCTCATCATCATGGGCCGACGGTTTAGCTTTCTGTGCAGTTATCCACCACTATTATCCCAACTCTTTTGATTTCAACACGCTGGATAGTAAAAACAGGAGAAGGAACTTTGATTTAGCATTCGATACAGCTGAGTAAGTTATCATTATTATTACTATTTTCTTTGGCATCATTGAGCATACAAAAAAAGACAATGGATCTGAAGTATACTGATATTCAGTTGCTTGTGCTATGTCAGGATTACCAGGGTAAGGGGAAAAATTACTGTGACTCTCAGGTTCCATCCCATCCCAACCTGATCATGCACACCAGCAAAGAACAAGAATATTGCAATCAACTATATATGGTAAACAGTAGTACTGCAAAACCAGAAATTTTTGACAGCATTGTCTTTTGCAAATTTCGTGAGGAGTCGAAGATTCGCGAAACTGAAATGCATGTGAAAGCTTGTGTCTGCATATTTCTTGGAATACAAAACTTCATCGGTGATTCATAAAAGTTTCATGATGCGAAAGTTTGGTGTTTTACAGTAATTAGTACCTGATGATAGATCCTACAGAAGGCAGATCATTATCATGTATGTGTACTGTAGACTTGTAATGTGGGTCCGAGTCATGGGTACGGGTATGGGTAACGGTACAGTGCCATGGGTACGGATAAGGGTACGGTGCCAGACTGAAGCATGGGTACGGGTATGGGTACAAGAACATGTGTAAGGGTACAGAGCCAGACTGAAGCATGGGTACGGGTGTGGGTACAGGTATGGGTACAGGTATGGGTACGGGTTTCGGTAAGGTATGGGTACGGGTATGGGTACGAGTATGGGTACAGGTATGGGTACAGGTATGTGTACAGGTATGGGTACAGGTATGGGTACAGGTATGGGTACGGGTATGGGTACGGGTATGGGTACGGGTATGGGTACAGGTATGGGAACAGGTATGGGTATGGGTACGGAGCCAGACTGAAGCATGGGTACGGGTATGGGTACAAGAACATGTGTACGGGTACAGAGCCAGACTGAAGCATGGGTACAGGTATGGGTACAGGTATGGGTACAGGTATGGTTACAGGTATGGGTATGGAGCTAGACTGAAGCAAGTATTTCCATACTTCCTGTGAAACAGTTAAAGGTATTGGCTAACATTTACCTCAGTTAAAAAAATCTGAGCTACATGATTCCCCATGCTACCATTGCATTTGACAAGATTTAAAAATGACGCCCTGAAAAAATTGTATTTCAAAATGATGATTTAGTGCTTTAAAAAAGTGAAAATCGTAATTTAATCGGATTCACCTGCCCATTTTCTCCCATAGACTTACTGTGTGTACACCTAGGCTATTTAAACTCGCCCCGAGTTTTAATTGTTTATTCATGCATGACATGCCATTGGCAGTGTAACTTTCCAAACTTTTTTATTCTATGGTGTTTATTTGTCCATATGAACACTACTATGTAGTTCAGATATCAAAATTTGACAATTTTTTTAATTGAAACTCCACAATGTTGGCCTATCACTTTAAAGACACATTTTAACATTGTGGAAGCCCCTTTTAAAAATTGTCAAACTTTGCTATCTGACATATATGACAGTGTTTGGATGGATAAATAAACACCCTAGAACACAAAACTTTAGACAGTTACACTGTCACTCAAAAAATATGTACCGATAAAATTTGGCACGTGAATTATTCTCAGCTGATGAAAATTCTACTACACAGCAGTCATGGGGGAAAACAGGAATGGTCGCTCAATGATTTTCACTTTTTAAAAGCATTTAATGATCGTTTTGAACTGCAACTTTTTTAGGGCTTCATTTTTAGACCTTATCAGAGACACTGGTAGCGTGGGGAATCGTGTAGCTCAGATATTTTAATCTGAAAACATTTTTATATGATGCCTTTAACTAGCTGAAGTTGCAAATATGCACCGCACACTACATACAATGTCCATTGGGCTGAAATTTCCTTGGCACATTTAGAGTTAATGTCTTGTCTTCAAAGATATCGTACACCTTATTACATAATATGAATGATTATCAATATTTGTGATATAACTTTGTGATATTTATTGTTTTGTTTGTTTTGAAATCTGATTTGCAGGCAACAGGCCTCAATAATGCCGCTGCTCGAGACAGACGACATGATCATGATGAAGAATAACCCTGACTGGAAGTGTGTCTTCACATACGTACAGTCACTCTACCGTAACCTCAACAAACCTCCCCAATAAATCAACCAATGTCTTGTTCATTTTCTCTTCACTGTTACCTGATAGTTTGCAATCCCACTCCCGAAAAGTATTATCTTTTTTTTTATTTTTATTTTTAAAAATAGATGTTTATTTCAGACTTTTCAAACCCATCTCTTTTATGGGATTTTATTGCAGTTTTAATTTTTTTCTTCTGTTAAAATATATTGATTATATTTTATTGGAACCACGGTAACTAGGAAATTATGTCCTGTCATTTATCACGTCAGTGAAATACTAACTAATGTTCGAGTTACGGCAGAGTGACTGCAAGTAAATGGACGAAAATACACGAGGTATTTCGGTATTTATATATATTTCTGGTCATTAAGATATTATTTTGAGGTGCTATTGTATGGGATTATTTCATGAAAAGTTGTTTCTTGACGAAGCAACAGTAATGTTTCCATGTGGTACCTCCTTGGAAGAATTGATGTCCTTGTTGTTTGATTAAACTTTATAAAATACATTTTATTCAATTTCTTTTTATCAGACCAGTGAGAAAGATCTTAGTATGTTATGGTATCCTCAGTGTTTTATAGTATAATTTTGAGAATTATAGCTGAATAAATTTGGTTGAAATACATCAGGAAAATAAGTTTACTTGAGGTAACAAACTTGTAGATTTTATCAACAGTACTACAGCTTTCGATCGTGCAAACATATTATGTTTATGAAAACAAGAATCAAGCCAACATACAAGCAAACAGAACTATCAGGCAACAGACAAACTTGTTTTTACAAGTGTGGAATGTTTCCTGCACAAACACAAAAGTAATAACAAATTATGCATGACGATTAATTAGCTGTGTTTAGAAATGCGCAGTGGAAATTGAATTATAATTTTGAAATTGAATAGACGAAAAAAAATTTCAAGTGAAAATATGATGGGTGCTGATTTTTTAAGCAGCCGTGCATGTATGTAAATAATGGAGTGATTATAATATTCTAATTTATATCTTACGACGAGTCATAGAAATAGTAAATTATATTATATTTTGAGTGAATAAAAATGTAATGATGTGATTTAAAAAATGCAACTTGTTGGATAATGAGCATGATGCAACACAACTCTGCAACACTGCCTTTAGTCTTAGGTTAATCTGCTTCCAATTATGCCCTAATTTGGGCTAAAATTGTGTACTTTTTGAATTTTATTTATCGTATTTAATTCGCAATGCAATCTAGTATCTAATTTCCTAATATGTTCTGAATTTGTATATAAATAATGAACATACTTGTGTTAGATATGTGAAGTGTCTTCACACAAGTTTGCCATTTCAAGAAGGCATTTACATTTAGGCTGTGAACACTACACTTCATAAAGTGTAATGCTGTTCATTCGTTGATAGGAACGTGGGGTGAATTCTCACCATATTTTTTGTTGTTGTTCAAGGGAACAATTTTGGATAAAAATTATTATCTAATATTTAATTTGTGTTTGTGTGTTTGCTGCTAAAAACTTTTGAGGTTTGCTGCAACATTAACAAAAAATTGTTAATCAGACGTAATAATTATACTTGCCATATTACCTACCATCCATCACATAATGCCATACAAATATTGGCATGCGTGGCAACGTGCTACAAAATTACTTATCAGGGATGTACTCATTTTTACACAGTTATTTTAACCTTTTCCAATCCCATTCTAATCTTATATAGTCATCAAGCAAATCTTGACAATGCCTACCAGTAATATAACAATTAGAATCAAATTTCAACTGAAAAACTAAGAATTGGTCAATGAAATAATGAATGGTGTATGAATTTTTCAGCCAAGGGGACATGAACTTTCTGTTGCGATGGTTGATATTTCAGATGGTGATATAGATGAAAATACAACTCTTATTGTTAAGCTTTTATTAGGGTTGTCATTTTAAGCAACACAAGTGAAAATATGAAGTAATAATTTTTGTACTGATAGAAATAGTCATCGTGAAAGCTGACAAACTTAGTGCAATCAGTAATTGATTTCTTTGTAATTATATAAATATATTTCATTGAGTATTAATGAAATACAACGTGTCAATTAGCAATAACTTTAGAAAGCTAGTGGTTAATGATCTTTTTATGTACTTTTGTTATTTGTTACAGTATTTTTGAAGGGACGTATCAGTGTAAAGGTGGAATCACTTTTGGAACCACACAAAAATAAGGAAATCGATTTAGAGGTGGGGAGAAAAAAAATAAATGGTTGATATTGTCATACATTCTTTCAGTGGGAAGATATTAGCCAAATCTGTCAAGAATGTAAAGGTAATTTATATCCCTCTAAATATCGGCCATTTGACTCATTTTACTAAACTATCTACAAATTTTCATACTTAGTGGTATGAAGTTGATTATTGTTTTATTTTGACAAGTTGGACATTATGATCGAAGTAATATTTTCCATCCAAAGGGAGATGATCATATGTTAATTTATGTCATTATCTTTTATTTTAAAACCACCTGATAATTTTGGCCAGTCAAACTTGTTGGACGTTTGATGGATTGAATTTCCCTACAGTGTTTCTAAATATTTCTTGCTTGTATTTATGTTTTTGCTTAAAAGCTTCCGTCGAGTTTTGTTACAGTTGCGTTTGTCAAGTTGTCGTAGTGCAATATGTTTCATTTTGGTTTTGTAATTATTATTTTACACCTTGCCATATTTTAATCAACAATTATATATTTATAGAAGTGGATGTGGAGAGTGGAGTCGGTTTGAGTGTTTGAATTGTAATTTGTGTAGAAATTCATCTGAGGGTAGACTTGTAAATAGGAATTTGTTTTTCTTTTTAAATTGCAAATTTTGCTGACGAAGATAGGTACTTTTAACTGAATTGGGTATATTTATCTCACTTCATGTGGGAGGGGAAAGGGAGTGGGGGATGGGACTGTGGGATGGGGAAGAGTGTGCAAGAGGGGGAGGGGAGAGTGGGAGGGGGAGGGTAATGTGGAAGAGGGCGGGAGAATTTGTTATTTCATTTTAGTTCTACTACTGATGGAAATCATATTATCCAACATTGGAAGGGAAATGGGACATTGAAATGGTAGCTGTAGCGATGAATACTATTTTGTGTTTTCCCCAGTATATTCCTTGCCTTTGCTATATTATTTATGTTTCTAACTAGTTCAATTATTCATTTGTAGACATTTTTAAACAAAATGCTTCCCAAAATAATTGTTCTTTGCAGATAATTTCCCATTCTCGATATTTGAAAGGACTTAGTTTTTGACCATTGACACTCGCAATTGTCCAATCACGTTATATTATTTTAAGTTCTTGTCCATCATAAATTGTTTGTAGACACAATATATTTTGTTAGAGTATGTTTTTTGTCTATTCTTAGATTTTGGTTTTTTTTTTTTTTCGGGGGGGGGGGTAGTGAATAAATGTCACAGCAAATTTGGTCATTTAGATTGTTGTAGCATATATGGCTTAATGCTAAACACAAAATTTTGTCTCATTTTCACAGAAATGCAATACAGTTCACTTCATTCAAGCATGCGTTCCTAATTGAAGTCTTCAGTGAATCTTTCTTGTTGTTTCTTTTAACACACTGTGTTGGAAATGTTACTGTCTACGCTTACAGTGTTTTGTGTATTGCTTGTTTTAATTATGGAACACACAAGTGTTTTAATGTGTATGATAATGTGACTTACGAACAAATATGACAGAAGACAAACAAAGTGGTGCTTTATTTAAGGGCGATTTTTGTGCATAGATGGGTTTATTCTGTTTTTTTTTCTTTTTTGTAAAGACAAGTATTTAAACTATGCAACAGATCCCGACTTTTTGAAAATAAATCATTATGAAAGTTGTTTGTTGTAATTCGTTCATGAACAGAAACTTAAAACATGAATTGAAAAAAAAAAGAATGATAACATAGCTATTTCAAGATTTAGCTCAGATGTTTTGAGATGTTATTCAAGTTTGAACAGTAAATGTGTGATCCCATTCTCACAAACGTGAATAAGAACGCAAAGAGATATGCGGTGATAGCTTTGTTCCATCCCTACAATGCACACCAGGCTTGTTGCTACGGCAACCTAGGCCACAGTGTGGGTTTTATGATGCAAGACAGGTTTAGGAACATCTATTATTGTACGTAATACTGATCGTAGCAGCGTGCCATGCTATTAAACCACCCGGGAATGCTCAAGTACAACGCTTGTTGGCTCGCTTGCCTTTAAACTCATATAAACGTGCGGTTACAGTGCGATCCTACTCCACAAACCGGTCTTATTTTCGTTGGTGTGAATGGGATCTGAGATATCAGTCCAGAACAAATGCATTTGGGAATTAAATAATCCGGAAGTGTGTGAAACAAAACAAGATACAGAAATTAAGTACTTCTGATTGTAAGTTATTGTATAGAGTTTTGATCAAAATGGTGGTATATTATCGTGTTAATAGGCTCACATGTTTGAGATTTTAATAAATGGTTGAAAATAGGAAAGATATGTATTTATAAAATAATGTAGTTCATGGTAAATATCATACATGTTACATCAGTTGGAATTTAAATATAGGACTCGAATTATTCGTATACCTGTAGAATTATTGATTGATTATTCAGAAATTGAAACGAAAACATTGTTATCAGTACATCAATAATATGTATGCCATAAATGTACAAACAAAATTGTATATGGTTGAAGAATTCTTAAATGCCTGAATGAAAATAAAATACAATTCTTTAATTGCCCAATTTGCGGAAGTGGTACAAACGGTGTCATGTGTATTATTGATTGCGTGTAGTGGTATTGTTGAGACAGAGTTAGTGTGGAGTGTATAGTCAGTGATGTTCTCTGATTTCAAAGGTGCTGTATAACATTATGGAGGTTAGAGTTGTAAAACTTTGATGTCTGAATTTGGTGTTCAATTGGGCAAACAGCCAGCCAAGAATATTTACGTTTTGTGAAATAAAAGGCATCGTATAACAATGTTTCCAATTTACAAAATCTGACCTACACGATTCCCCATGCTACCAGTGTCTCTTATAATGATGCCCTGAAAAGAACTGCCGTTCAAAACAATAATTTTGTGCTTTTAGAAGTGAAAATCATGGAGTGAATAGGCCAGTTTTCCCCCAAAGACTGTTATGTTGCAGAAATTTAGTCAGCTGACAATAATTCATGAGCCGATTTTTGTCTGTACATATTTTGCTAGTGACAGCATAATTGTCTAAAGTTTTGAGTTCTTAAATGGTCTTAATTTTTACATCATTATTGGAGACACCGATGGTACTGAATCGTACATTATTTTTGAGTGAAATGATTGTTATACAGTGCCTTTAACTAAGCAGGGGCGGCGCCAGGGTAAAATCTTAGGGGGCGAAATCCGTCGGGAAAATTTTCACGGCGATGACTTTGCGGCCAAACCAGCAGCCGAAAAGTCGCTCAGTGAGGGGCGGGGCATAGACGTTTAGCGTGTTCCAAAAAAAAATTGATGCCAACTCAGCAGCCGAATCATCGCGTCAGCGGCCGGGGGGGGGGGGTGAGCTGCGGTTGGCGGTAAAATTTTCCGCGGCAAAAAAAAAAATCACAGCCAGAAAAATTTCAAGCGGCCAAATTCGCGGCCCGAAAGAAATTCGGCCGAAAAAAAAAATAAGCAGCCGCCCCTGCGCCGCTCCCCCCCGTAGGCGCCGTTCTATACCTTTTAAACATGAAACCTTGAAGGTAGAGAATGTGGCACTGTGGCTACAATATTTCTTCCTATTGAAAGCCCACTGGCTTTGCCACCACATTTAGTACTTAGTGCACGTGAGAAAGAAGGAATACGATTGGTTTTATAAATCAACAAATCTGATGTGTAATAGTGTTTAAACAACAATCACAAATTTTGGGAACTTTTGAATGTGAATCATGTGAAACTACTGCCTTTCACATCAATGAGGAGTGTGCGTAAATGTTCGTATCTAGTTCATTTATTTATTTATTAATTGAAACCAGCATAATTAAATCATGAAATTAGAAAGTGACAAAAAACCCAAGGTTAAGAATTACAATGTAACACAAATCATTAGCATCCTTGGCATGGCGTTTAAAAATATCGGCACAATATACATATAAACACATTTAACATCTGCAGTCATCATCTAAAATTACATGAAAGGTAACAAACTTATTGATGTCAAAGAATAGATAACAGCACTAGATAATAATATCTGGTCGAATATCAATATAATTTGAGGTGGATTATTGTATTATTATGGTTGTTATTTTAGTCTTTTTTGTGTAATCCAACTTTTTTATGTGATTTGCAATCATCTAATAATCATTTGTAACATTGTAGATTGTACTTTTAATTTGTGTAGCAATAAAACAGAATTATTAAAAAAAATTATTATATTGACGGTGTATATTGTTTCTGTTGTGTGTGTGGTGTGTGTGTGTGGTTTGTTGGTTCGTGTGTGTGTGTGTGTGTGTGTGTGTGTGTGTGTGTGTGTGTGTGTGTGTGTGTGTGTGTGTGTGTGTGTGTGTGTGTGTGTGTGTGTGTGTGTGTGTGTGTGTGTGTGTGTGTGTGTGTGTGTGTGTGTTAATGTCAATACATTGCCATAATGTAAAACGTTAGAGTGATGGGGTTAAATGTTTTGTGGCAAAATTATAAATGTGGGAAACATCTGACCATAATTGGTATTCTCTGAATACAAAAAGAGTGGAACCTGCACTGGGGAGTGAATATTCTTTTTAGATTCCTGTAATAATCTAATTTCACTCTCGGAGGAGTAGAAACCACTCTCAAAAGAGTGAATTTAGAGTATATTCTACTCCAACGGGAGTGGATGTCACTCCGACTAGGAGTGGTTTTACACTACGAAAACAAAGTAATCCGTATCAGTCATTTCCCGTGAGGTGTCATATGGGGGATTAAATCATTTAGAGTGAAAATTCATTCAAATTTTTAGTAAAATCTACTTCACTTTGGAGTAGAATAGTGGCTATTCAATCTTTTGAGAGCAGAAATTCCACTCCTCTCCATAAAAGAGTACCAATGTAGTTCATTAAAGCACACCTATAGATGAAATTCAGGCAAACGTCTCTGAGGTATCACATCGGACGTAATCGTGTTTGATCCCATCAAATGGAAAACGAATAGTTTATGATAATTTGAAAACCAGTTATTCAGTTTTCCATATTCTGCGTACTAAACCACATTAAATCAATTCAAACGATGCACAGAATATTATGTTGGGGGAAATTTTGAAGATATTGAAATAGGTGGGGAAGGTCGGGACTTCTGATTATGAACGCAACTACTGATGAAACCAAATTATCTTTACCATTTTCTACTACAAGCTTGATATGGTTATTCTGCATTTTATAGTGTGTACTACCCCCCCCCCGTTCTTCCCATAATCCAAATCATTATTTCTTTTCCGATGATTGTGAGCAATGCAAGGTACCCCTGCCCGAAGGGCTGAAATACACAATTTCTGATGCAACTTCAATATCTCAGGAAGAATTAATTAATGTGAACTCACAGTTTAGATAGATAACAGATGATTTTAAATTACATCCCTGAACTCATTTTGTCATGGACATTCTTGGTGATGTATTTCAATACGTGTAAGATGATTATAAGCGCATGTCCATGATGTAACTTATGTTTATGTCAGTTATCTCAAAATCAGATATGGTGTCCTTTGATTTGGTTTGAAATATCAAAAGTCCTTACCAAAAAGTGACGTAAGTATAAAAAAAACCCCAAATAAATATCAAATTGTACGCATTATTTTCGTAGATATACAGTAATTAGATTTATTTTTTGAGATCAAACTCAAGAGCTGTGTCTATAAACAGGGGTTTATATGAACCGATAGATGCGTGAGTTTGGACAATCTGAGAAACTTTCAAAGGTCGGTGGCGGGAACAGAAGCAAACATTATCACGTGATTTAAGTGAACTTTATCTTTGGCGTGTAAGATAAAAGTTTACTCCAATGCAGGGGCTGCGCCAGGGTAAAATCTTAGGAGGGGCGAAAAATCTGTCAGGAAAATTTTGCCCGCCAATTCGTTTTTTACCTGCCAAA
>JZLH01S0310800.1:19853-30610 GCA_001188425.1 Eucidaris tribuloides
AGCGCGGGGGGGGGGGGGGAGGGGAGGTTGGGGGGGTGGGGGTTGTGTGACGAAATGTTTGTATGATTAATTTTTCTCCCCAAATCGTGGGGACGGGGACATTTGATATTGTGTCTCCCACCTACAAAATCGTGGGGGGGGGGGGGGGACATGTCCCCCTGTCCCTCTGGATTTGCACCCCTGGTGCTACGTAATCCTCCATGGTCTAAGTGTCTTTGATAAGGTCTAAAAATGAAGTCCTGAAAAAATTGAATTTTAACATGATTATTTAGTGCTTTAAGACAGTGAATATCTACGAATAGCCTACTCGGGTTGACCGGATTCACCATGGCCATTTCCTCCCATAGATTTAATGTGTGTAGATTAAGGCTATTTTATCCTCCATCGGAGTGGAAATTGTTTATTCATGCATATCTTGCCAGTGGCAGCATCACTTTCCTAACTTTTGTATTCTAAGGTGTTTATTTGTCCAAGTTAAGCACTATGTAGCTCAGATATCACGATTTGACTTTTTTTTTAATTGAAGCTCCACAATGTTAGCCTGTAATGTATGTCTTTAAACCTACGTGAAATGAAATATAAACTAGAGCAGTTTGACTGCGCGCAGTCAATGGGTATGCCTCCGCAGTCCGCACTCCCATCCAATTGATATAATTTGAAAAGCTTCAAGTTACCATGGTAGCAAGACCAATTAGATGAATAAGCATAAGCCTATGTGACCCTTGACCAAGTTACAGTAAAATTCAATTTAAGCAGTTCTTAAATTATCGTGACAATGAGCTCAATTCGAACATGAGGCCTTGTGACCTTTGACCTCTGACCTTTCAACTCCAAAATTGAATCAGTAAATTGGTGCCTTGTATTAGATACTTCTATAAAGTTACATCAAAATCGGAAAAGTCATACTTAAGTCATCACAGTAATGAGCCCAAATCAGACATATTTAAGGCTCGGTGACCTTTGACCTTTGATCTTTCAGCTCCAAAATCTAATCAGAGTTTATTGGTACTCATAATACATACTTCACCCACGTAATGAAAATCCACAACTGGTCTGTTCTCAGTTATCGCGGTAACGGAGCCGCAAATCAGACATACTTTCAGCTCCAAAATCTAATCAGTTCATTGGTTTCTCATAATACATACTTCACCCAAGTCATGACAATCCGACAAGCACTCTCAAGTAATCGCAGTAACGAGCCCAAATCAGACATATTTAAGGCCCGGTGACCTTTGAGCTTTGAGCTCCAAAATCTAATCAGTTCATTGGTGCTGTATAATACATACTTCACCCAAGTTACATCAAAATCCAACACGCCATTCTTAAGTTATCATGGTAACGAGCTCAAATCAGACATATTTTAGGCCCGGTGACCTTTGACCTTTGACCTTTCAGCTCCAAAATCTAATCAGTTCATTGGTGCCTCATGATACATACTTGATCCTAGTTACATCAAAATCCGATCAGGGTTTCTCAAGTTATCGCGGTAACGAGATCCGGTAACGGACGGACGGACGGACGGAAGGACGGACGCACGGACGCACGGACGGACAACCCGAAAACATGATGCCTCCGGCAACTTCGTTGCGGAGGCATAAAAATACGGTGTAGGATAATACAATAACCATTTTAAGTCAAAGTTTTCTCTACGCTCTCTGTCAATACGGTGAAAAAATCTAAACAATTTATAACATAACATTCCGATACTTCTTATCAGTCATTTCTTCCTTTGACATGTATTCAGGAATAACATACAAATAGCATATTACTCAAACTTGTAATGCTCGCAAGTAAACCTAACTTGTACTCTTGTTGGTTAGAGCGAATCATACATGCAGCACTTTACATCTCACCAATCAAGTGACATCATCGTAATAGTAATGTGTGTTAAGTTACAACGCAAAATCACACACTTAAATCAACCACTTGTGACACCGTTTGAGCCGATTTCCATCTAATATCTAATACTATTAATCACAATTCGCTGTTTCAAAACAATATGAATTAGTAAGAATAAATTCCATTTCAATATTTGCACTAATAAGGGCAGTATAATCATTAACAAAACAGGTTTTGATCGATGTGGTTTATTTCCGCGGTGGGCATTTCCTTCGCTTTGTTCTGGGGTTTTGTTACTAATTTTGAAATATATATGTCGTCTGAATTGGGTTACCATTTCAAGGTTGATGTGTTGAAGGTCTATTGTACATTGTTTAGTTTATACCGGTCCGGAAATCTCCATTATAATTAATCTGTTATTTAAAACGGACGTGCTCTTGGTGCTGGTCGTATATATTCCATTCAAAATTATTTCAGCAAAGCTCCTTAAAAATCAAACACAACATCGAACATTAGTTTGGGTATTATTGAATAGCGCAAGTTTTCATTGCCATTTTATGCCCAATCCCCCAAATCACCAAAATAGCGGTCACATCTTGATTATTAAATAACAAATGATTATGAGAACAACTAAAATGATAATGTTTGATAACACAGTGTCTTTTCGCAGTTATGCGCTGTATTACTATATACAAGGGCTGTATGTGCCATATCAAATTTATCAAAACGATCACACACATACACACACACCCCATATCAATTTCTAAGCGATGTTTTACTCTCTTCATGGTCTAGAGTTTTGCAACACAATGGTAAACTGGAACTAAAACCGTCGTTATGGGCACATATTTTGCCATTGTCACAAATTTACAAGTTGTATATACTATTGACACGAGATTTATGATAATCAAATGTTTTGTCTTTAAGGTTAGATCAAAATATGTGACCAAAGTTAATGTTATCATCCGCGGAATTGAGTCTAAAAACTTCCTTTTTGGTCAAAAATCTCGTGGAAGATCCCTGTTTTTCCCATCTTTTCTGACTTTGCCGCCTCATAAAATGAAAGTGCGTCATTGATAAATATATTGACAATAAGTATTTGTAGCGGGAAGTCTAAGGATTCTAAAAATGTACAAATCAAATGATCAAATCGTCACCACGTTACCCTGATAAAGTCGCACATGTTATGAAACATAAACATGGAAAGAAAAATACCTTGAGTAAAAATATGAATATTCAAACTTTTACCACATGTGAAGGTCATAAAACTTTTGATTTTTGAGGACATCTAACTTTCATACTTCAAATCATAATTATGATATTAGGCCCTTTCCTCACCTTTGGGTCGTGCGACTTTATCAGGGTATCGTGGTGACGGGTCACAAATTCTATTGGCTAGGAGAAGGCCCGCGGAATTGGCAAAAATCAAACCCAAACTACATTTTTTTCTCAGTCCCAGCTGCCGCAGCCTTTATTATTATGCGTTCGACTGTGAATGAGAACAATGCAGTCCGTAGCTTCCTCCTATACACAGGACGGTGTGAGAGAGCAGTGACGCATGACCTGTGCGGTACCTCGGATTTCTCTGCGCAAAAGAGGATCGTTTTCTTTTGTTAAGAAATTCATATGACACACACACACACACACACACACACACACACACAACAACACACCACCACACACACACACACACACACACACACACACACACACACACACACACACACACACACACACACACACACACACACACACACACACACACACACACACACACACACACACACACACACACACACGTGTAATCACCTTCGACCGACGACGTACAATTTTTAATGTCAGTGTATCTGTGTGTGTGGGTTTGTGATCGCCTCCAACCGTGGACGTTTTGGATTAATTTTATTGTACAACCGCGGACGTGCCTTCCAGGGGGACGGTCCACGTTTTTAGATCTCGTTGTAATTGAGGGGCTTATGCGGCATTACAACCAGTAAGCAAGATCTGGGGGTATATAGAGAACGTTCGCATTTGGAGGTTGTGTACTGTAATGTATGCGTCCGCAGTTGTCAGAAGTTTCGTCCTCATTTATAGGTAAAAATGCGTTGTGTGTCCTCGGTATTACCATTACAAACACACACACACACACACACACACACACACACACACACACACAACACATATTATAATATATATATATATATATGTAGGCAATATAGCAAGACTCACAGTGATTTTTTTTTTAAACTGGATATGGCTACCAGAACAAAATCCAATACAGTTCGTGGGATTAATCGTATTTAATTCCATTTTATGGAATGTCGAGTTCCGTTCAATTGACCGTAATTCCTTCTATCAGATTGAACATTCGATATGCCCGAATGACTACCTGCCGTTTATTCTGATGAAGCGAATAGCTGATTTTTCAGATTTGTTCGATTTGTTTCATCAATCATATATATTGAATACGACAATTTTGTTTTGTTGCATGTCGCTAAGCTACGTCAGTTATATTTAGAATGGTATTTTACTCGGTATATCGATACAGCAACATTTGACAACGAAGTACAATGTCAGGAAAAATCACGTACATTATGCACTTAAAACTATACCTTAAGCCTTGGACCAATTTCTTAATTAAAAGTAAAATAAATGAATAGAATGTAGCTTAAAGGCAGGTCGTCTTTTTTGGCATGTCGAAAACTTATCGTTGTGTAAATACACTGATAAATACAAGAAAATACTGTCTGAGAACCTTTTGCAGAGTTATAGGAGTTAGAAACTTAGTTTTAGTGGAATTGCAGTACTTATTTAATTTGAATTATTGACCCCTAGACAAAACATTCCTAGCATAGAACAACTATAGTATAGAAGTAACCACACTAAATGACATTTTTTTAACGTATTTTTCTAAGTAATTACCGATCTTCAGATTTCACAGACATGCCGTCCATACATATTCTGAGGACATGAGTGATGTTTTGCTGCGCTGCAGGCGGGGTAAACAAATGAGATTCCCTGTCTGTAAATGTTATTTTGTGTTTTTATTGTCACTATATTTGTCTTTGTGTCGAACATTACCCAATAACCATTACTAGTTTCCTTACAGCTTGTAGATCCGGTATTTTACGTCTCTAAAAGCGACATATTACATTCTAGCGTGCCTAGGTGGCAGATGTTCAAGAGATGAGCACATTCTGGTGTCGTCATGACTTTTATTGACTTTAGTATTCAGTTGATCCCAGATTCTGACGTCTTGCAAAATGATGTATCGAGTCGTAAAGTGGGCATGTCTCTTATTATCAGGTGGTGAGTTGCAATGGCTCAGCCTAAAATCCCTTCATGGCGTTTGTTTCTCTCAAATAAATAATTGCTCTACGATTTTAAGGGCCGCTATTGTATTGGTACACCAGTGGCGTATCTAGAGGGGGCAGAGGGTGCACGTGCCCCGGGCGCCACTTTAAAGGGGGCGTAAAATGAAAAAGAGAACAAGAAAGGGGAGAAAAGGAAGAAAAATTGTGATCCTTAAGGATTATGCGCCCCTTCCTTCCCAGTCCATAAGGTAAAATGCATTAGAAACACTGATTCCATAGGTTTAAAAATACGAAAACTTTTCTAAAGCTCGGTTGCTCCGTTTCCTCGCATATTTTCTTTCACGATTTCGTAAGTTTACACTCCAATGTCTATGCAATTGCAAAATAGATTTTTAAGAAAATGTTCACAAATTTTACAAAATAGTAATTATAATTGCCTTGTTTGATACTATAAGTTTAAACCTTTTCTTAAATACTGCGCCGCAATTTACAATAAAATGTATAATAGCATTTCGCCAAGGTTCAAGATAAAAAAAAAATCTTTAATTTTGGTTGCCGGCTAAATTTCGCGAAAATGTTTGCTAATTTTGGTCCTCATCGAGAAAGTAGTCAATATCATTCATCAATCTCCTGGAATTAAAAAAAAAATCGCTCGATTCCAGTGTTAATTGCTAATTTTACTATGGATCAAATGTACAAGACTTTACGTTTTTGATGATTATAATTGCAAAGACTATCTACTGCTTGGTCGCTCTGCTATCGCACTTGTACGTCAATACGTTCAGGCGGAGAAAGGAGGGGGGGGGGCGCAATTTCATTGTTTGCCCCCGCCGGGCGCCATAATCCTTAAATACGCAACTGGGTACAACTCAAGACATGTGCTTTATTAGGAAAACAGGGTGGATTTCAAGCGTAAATCTGAAATCAATACTTCATGATTTCATGGTAAACGTATATTCTATAATACAATCAAATATTACCTTTTACAATAATCAAATCATTTGTAAATTTGTAAAATGGCTTACCTGAAGGATATCAAGTCAGCGAATTATAAACAATGCAATGATTTCTTGTAAAATAACACAGACGTGCTGTCCATTCACGTGAAATACTCAAACAAAATGGTACTCAGCCTCTGTCAGTTATCGTTTAACTTGTCATTTGTATTCTGGGGTATGCTTTTTCTTTAGTTAGCTCATTCAATCAGGTATTTACTGCCTGGGAGAAAATAGTCAATTAGGTTTCATTGAATGAATTCGGAAGAATTGGACGCAAATTCTCCAATCCAAAATGATCTGGTTTGATGTAAAGCTCAGTCAGGTTAACATTCGTTTGTCTTGCATTTCTGTGGCTCGTTTTGTTGACTGGGGTTTAAAAACTTGAATATGTTAAGTACGCTATACTATTTGGTGTTGGTTTCGAGCAAATATTTTTGCCCTTTAATTAGTCTGGTTACAATAATGAGCTCTAGAAGCTTGAAATATCAAGAAACGGATAAGCCAACATAGACCTTTTACGCGAGTTGTCCATTTTCATGAAGTACTCGAATAGAAGCCACTTTCAGAATCAGAAGACCCTTTGTCGTTTATGGTTAGACTTGTCATGTGTATTTTGTCTTACTTTTTTACGTTAGTTACATGTAGCATATCTATTGGGATCACTTCTTTCAATTCGTAAAGCTTTTATTTTCACTACCGATTTTCTTTCGTTTTATTAAGAAAATCTGAACTTCATAATCCTCTCAGTTCTGTGTTTTTGATAATGTCTATTCTGAAAATAAATAAATGACAATTAATGCTCTAAAAGAGTGAAAATCTATGAGTACCTAGTTTATCACGTCCATTTCCCCCATAGACTGTTGTGTTATAAGTTAAAGTATACCGTATGCATAAGTCACATGTGATGTTTATCTATACATACATTGCCAGTGGCAGCATAACTTCCCAAAGTCTTGTATTCTAGGATGTTTATTCGTCCATTTAAGTAATACTATGTAGCTCAAATATCACAGTGTGACACTTGGCTCTACAATATTAACTAGTGTCTTAAACATTTGGTTGAAAGTGATTTTAAAACATAGTGTGTCAAGTGCATTATAAAATATACCTGGCATTTTTTATACTGGACATAGAATTGGTTTAGAGTAATTCAAACTACAAATTTATTTGAAATCTTTCCTTGTTATCTTTATAGCTAGTGAAGAAAAGGTCGCTAAAATATTTGTAATAAACGTGTAGTTGAATGAAGGAGTTCATAGGCAAAACTTACCATAACCTATTTTTCTTATCTGAAATAAGGATTCGTAAATTGCGAGTAATGGAGGATAATGTAGCTGAATAAAGTTGAGGAAGGCTCGGGTCAAAAGGGGTTAGCCTCTTCATAAGAACCTTTTCACCCGTGGGCTGATGGGAATTAGGGATCGCGCAGGATCGTAAATAGGACTTGACAATTCAAGATGCCTTCAAGCCACGTTTCTGGACAGTAGTTAAAACCACGTCATAATAAGGGAAGAGTACCTCCCGCGGACCCCCAAGGAGAGAATCCATTCTCCGAGATTTGAATTAATTTTCCACTGAGTGTAAATGAGCTAATCATGATTACATTATTCAGATTCTACTGTTTTGTTTATCGGATGATCTCTATTGATATGCAGATGTATGGCATTTGCTGACAACTGAGAGAAATCCTGACGCAGATACAGACGCAAAACGTTGACTAGACTTTTTGGCTGTTTTCATCTGTTATCTTTCATGTCCTGGTTTTCTGTGTAATTTATTGTTAATCATATAGAATTTGGGTACAAACAATTCTGTGCCAACGATATTCCCTCCTTGCATTGCAGTTGTTTTGTGTTTCCAATTTCCCTGCAAAAATAATAAGAATATTAATAGATCAAGCACTTTCTTTAATGATTTTTTATTTCATTTGTATGTAGTCAAAATAGTTCATGGAATGAATGAGATAAATCACTTATAATGTACAAAAAAAGCGACTATGCGGTATGCCAAACATACATGTACGTTATCAAACCTATTTATTATGACATATTGGATGTATACAGTACATTATTGTGGAAACTCATATGCAGAATTTCAGGTTGGCAAACTTAAGAGATGTTTATGATCAGTAATATTGCTTAATTAGCTGTTGGACTTTCTAGCAATTATTTCCCAAGAAAAATTCTGCACATACGTTTTTATTTTATACGAAAGGCATAGATGAGAATTATAAATCTCGCACATTCAAAAGGTCGAATATTGCCAATGACCGGACAAGGCAACCTGTGGGCTGGCCCGAAGCATTCATGCGGTCAAGATAACCTTGGATGCTTGTTAGATCACCTAGTACTTCGAGAATGAAAGATACCTACAGCCGACAATATTAAGAAGTATCCTTTTTCGACTCAATGCCGCTGTGTAGTGTGCATAAGGGTGGTTAACATTTTGTTTTTGAGAACGGTCTCATTTGGAATAATTCACACTTCAAAAGATAACTGGGATCCCGTGAGCCGCCTTTATGTAAATAGGTGTACTTGAAGAAAAGACGCGGTGTCTTATTTTAAGATACTCACCGACACTTCGGACTTTTTCCCGCCAATTTGGATGACTCGAAGCGAAATGCATTACTCTCTTCAGGAGGCTCTTGAGAGATCGCTGATCGCATATCTAGAAGTAGAAACCCCGCGAGGAATACGAATAATGCATATCAAATGTTGGGATTTACATCGGAGCCATCGACATGTAAAAATGACTGAGACCTGTATCATGGATAATGTGAAATGAAATGTTTATATAGATTGACTTCATATGTTTATTAACACATTGAATACGATTGTATTTTCTAAAGAGTCCCGCCTGAGATACCTCGTACTTAGTCCTCAATGGGTGAAAATAATGTCAAAATATGACGCGTTTCTTCATTTGCTTGCTTGTTCTGAACAATAATAAGCTTTCATATAATTTGTCTGTAAAAAAAGTAATTGAAATGTGGAATCTTCCTATTTGCTTTCTTTAGTAAGATCTTAGTACTAGCGTTAAAATGAAGATTTTATGTTTCCTGAAGTTCTGTTTTGCCCTACACTTATTGTAATATTATATATATATATATATATATATTATATAATATATATATATATATTAATATATATTATTATATATTATATATATATATATATATGTATTATATATATTATATGCTATATATAGTATATATATATATATTTATATATATATTATATATATATATATATATTATATATATTATATATATATATATATAATATATATATATATATATATATAATTGAACAAAAGTGAAATAAACCCTGCTCATGGGTTGATCAATGTTAAGACTCCGCTTCCCCACCTCCCCCGGTACCTCCCCCAAAATAATACATAAACAGATAAATGTATGGTAAGAACGATTAAACCCTAGACTTAATGTCAAAGTCACAGGTACTTTTCAAACAAATATCTGTGATTACAGGCAATAAAATTGGCATAATTATTTTCACAATTTTACTGAAAACCATATAGAGGTGGATGACTTTAAATGTTATTTCTTTGTAAAGAATGCGGTATTTTTTAGATAGGTTTCATTAAATCCGGCAATGAAGACTTCATATCGGCACTGAACTATGTATTTTACTGTACAGCGAGTGTAGTTGTAGTTTGTGGTTCTATTTCCTTTCTTTTTTAATGACTTCCCAAAGCTTTTGTCTTGTATAACATGCTTCATTACTTTCTGTACCAAAATGATTATTTGAAAAACGAAATTGAATCGAAAAAGTTATTAACGACATACTACAATTGAGGTGAATTCAATGACATTTCATGTTTCATCATGTTTTCATTAAAATGCTTTGTTCATTTACCTTTAGTCGCTGCTGTGCACGTTACTTCAACTACACCTCTCTAACCTTCACACGCACGGGTTTTAAGTTTATGAGTCCAACTAAAGGACAGACCAACGATAAATATCTTCATCGGTAGGCAGGTAACAACAAATAAATCACGGCTTATTACTTTTCTTTACCTTGCCAAACTCTCTGAATCAACAGACAGATCGTCTAGATCTGTCTAATCCTACTGTCTTTGTTTCTCATATTACACATTCTGATTGTTAATACGATATTGAAACTTGTTGGAGAGTTAGCTCCTCTGGACGTACATGTATAACCCATAAATTTTAATATCATTTGATAACTTACACTCAAATAGTGGTATTGGGTATTATGTAAGTCGATGAACCATAAAATACTACTAGACATGGATGGATTAAATATAAGGGTAAGGTGATTTTTTGCTGGCATTTTGAGAAGGTAGTATAACTGTCATAAAGTGTTTATGGTATAATCCGGTACGCTATATTGACGTACTAGTTATACAGTGACGAAATTAAGGGGGGGGGGAGAGACGACAATCCCAATTTTGACAGTAAAGTTAAAAACACGATATGGTTAGCGGTGATGGACCTTTTATCATCACGATACTTACAAAAAATTGTCTGATGGCATTTCATTACGTTTCGTTTCTCGCTCTTGATAAAGTAATCACCTGTCTTTACTTTCCTCACATGTATGTCCCCTTCTAACTTTTCCTGGACTCG
>JZLH01S0310844.1:12315-25749 GCA_001188425.1 Eucidaris tribuloides
ACACACACACACACACACACACACACACACACACACACACAACACACACACACACACACACACACACACACACACACACACACACACACACACACACACACACACACACACACACACAAACACACACACTCTATTCATTAATTGTCGACAGAAATTTAGACTTGACGTGACACCCCACCACTCCCAAATAACCACAAATGTGAGCATATTTTGTATGTTTTGGGTATATTTTATTACCACAGTTATAGCATTTTGGGTTGCAATAGGAAGGTAATAGGGAAAGGTGGGGGGGGGTCAAATAGTGCTTCAACCCTGGCATTGTGTGTGTGTGTGTGTGTGTGTAGGTGTGGTGTGTAGGTGTGTGGTGTGTAGGTGCGTGTGTGTGTGTGGTGCGCGCGCGCGCGCTCGCGTGTGTGTGTGTGTGTGTGTGTGTTTGTGTGTATGTGCGTGTGTATGTGTATGTGTGTGTGTTTGTGTAAATCACAATTGAATTTGACAATGAATAACAAAAGTCCCTTGACCCCATTTCATATCTTTGTTTAGTGCGAGAATTTATGCATATGCATAAAGTTGTATTATCATTAGTTGTGCGAAGATAGATTCTTCAATTGCCTTAATTCTTTCACCGAGAATTCATCCGGACCACAGGTTTCCGATCACAAGCTTTACCAGTGCTGTATCAGACCATCATTAATACACATGTAGCTGTTGTATGTAAGTCCTTCCAAAGTTATATAATTTCCTTTAATCCTTATCTTACAAAGATATGAAGTTATTATCTACCAAATAGGATTTGTCTAGGTTGGGGCGTTATTCATTACTGACGTATATGAAGTTTAGATTGACCCAATGAAACAGACTACACCAAAACATCGAAACATTAAGGAAGTCATGGATTTGCACGTAACCCTTTTGATTGTACTTGGCTTCTGCTGTATACAAGGTAATTTCTTTAAATACTTCACATAAATAATATACGTATTTAAATACACAGTTGATAATAGTTTCAGAATCCATGACACGATGCAGTATTCGTTTGTGCATTCTTCTTACAATTATCCCGCAAGTCTTCAGGGCCCGATCACACGTGTTGCACATGTTTGATTTTAGAACCGATACTGTAAGTCTTCAACACTGTTCAGATGGATTCGTGTTTCAATTAAATAGCTGCAGTTGAACATTGACACATAAAACATAGAACTGACATACTTACTCATACACATACGTTGATTTTTTTTTTATAAGCAACAAATAAAAAAATATATATATTCCATCGTTCTCCTCTTTGTTTCCTGTTTATAAGTAAAGAATTGTAAATATGCTTCTGATTTGTGGTTAATTCATTAGATTTAATTACTCCACCTGCCCCACGTTGGGAACCAAAATATTTGTTTGAGACTCTAATGTACACCTCCAGGACGATTTCCGACAGTTCGGTCTAAGGATATCGCCGACGAAATTGAAACCACCTCTCCCCATCGCAAGCCACACTAGATTTTTTTTTTCATTTGTATAATGGATGAACCGGGCCAGTTGGCTCAGTGATAGAGCGTCCGCTTCTCGTCCGGGAGATTACGGCTTTGAATGCCGTCCCGTGATCGGGTCATACCAAAGACCATTATAAAAATGGTACCTACTGCATCTGGCCTGGCGTTCGGATTTCTAAATGGTGCAGGGAGTTAAACGCATGGGACTACCAGAGTACTGACCCACCACTATAGTCAAACTGTCTTGTGCAGCCATGTTGCCTAGGGTTCCTGAAACGGAGATAGGCGCTGTCCGACGTTCCACAAAGGAGCGGGACGAGATTAACAACTATCATGGATGAGATCCGTCTTAAAAACTTTACATTTTACCATTCTTCTGCTGTTGTCACCAACCTTTATCAATTTCCCCACTAGGCCATTGTGAAGAGGTGTGTTATGGTGATGTCGGCTGTTTCAATGATGACACCTGTCATTCCGTCGGATTCCCGCCAAGCTCTCCCGACTTCATCGATGTCCGGTTCTATCTCTTCACGAGAAGGAATCTGTTAACAGCGCAGGAACTCAAACGGAATGACGTCAATGGTCTACGAGCATCGAACTTCGATCCGAAGAAGAAGACCAAGTTTTCGATTCACGGATACGTAGCGAGGGCGTTCAATTTCGACGACTTGGATAGGAAGGATGCCTTTTTGGAAATGGTAGAAAAAGAAGTCTCAATTTAATCGCCCCATCTCCTACAAAATAGAAAAACAGCTACTGTTTTTCCCTGGAGGGGGGGGGGGAGGGGTCTAATAAGTATCGATCTGACTTTATAATCTTGTTACGATGAATAAATAAGTACATATTGATTAGATGATAAATTCATCAATTTATCAATAACCAACAAAGACGGAAATACTTTTGGAATAACTTATTATTATTTCTATGGCTGCTTGCCTTATATCCATCATCATTATGCAGTTATTATTGACCGCTATGTAGTATCTTGTATCACTATTAGTTCTTTACATATCAATGAATAATTGTGATTGATTTGGTTTGTTGAGAGATATGAAGTAAATTGAAATTGAAATTATTAAATATGATTTGCCTTATTTTGTCCAAAGGAAGACGTAAATGTGATTCTTGTCGACTGGGAAAATGGTGCTTGGCTTCTCTACCACAAAAGTCATCAGAACACCCGAGTAGTTGGACGGGAAATCGCTTTATTGGCAGAGTTCCTCAACTTAGAGACTGGCATGTTTTACTCAGATGTCCATCTGGTGGGCCACAGTCTCGGAGCTCAAGTCGCGGGCTACGCCGGCCAGTATCAGCCCGGGTTTGGACGAATCACAGGTAAAATCATAATGTTTACTCCAAATCAAGACTACAGAGGGAAAGTATAGTCCATAATAGCCCTTATAACCGATTAATGTGAATTGATCATATAACAGCACTGAAATCAGGGATAAATTGGTCCCATATGAGTTCAACCGAGAGGTAAAACCATACATTGCCGATTCCCTTCTGCCACGAGTATGCCATTTGTGAGAGAAATCACAGCTTTTAAAATAATTTTGTTAAAGTGTTATCCCTATGGAGACCCCGTTTATTTAAAAAAAAAGAAGAAACGGGAGTTAAATTTTTCGTTGATCGAGAGCTAACATGGGGATATAATTGTTTTTCAAATAAAAGTGCCTTCTTGGTATAATATTTCTCACTCAAACGTGTTACTGCAAGTATATTCGAACTTCACGCTTAGGTTTAGAAGCGTTCATATTGTTGGACCTATTTCTTCAAATTAAAGCTAGTACAACTAAATGCTGTGTTTGTTTTGTCTAATGTTATTATCCAAACATGAATTCACGACCACCGGGGTTTGAGATAGAGACGTGCCTACCACCTCTCTGACGAAATGTTATTGAATGCCTTTTCGGCACATCACATGTAACGATGGAACCAACCCACCAATCACTTACTTGTCATTTAGTAGCTCATGCATCGATGAAATGTCAATAAATACTAATATGGTACTCATGGTTTCAACTGTCCCACTAGTACCATCTATATTAATTGTATATCTTACTTAACAGGTTTGGATCCTGCCGGTCCACTCTTTCGTGACGAAGGTCCTGAATGCCATCTCGACCAATCAGATGCCATCTTTGTTGACGTCATACACACCGATGCCAATGACATCACAGGACTTGGCATGATTGAGCCAGTGAGTGTCGTGTGTAAACTTTGAAAATGTACATAATGAAATAAAATAAAATCAGTATAGAAGTACATGTTGATGAAGAAGATTAGAAGAAGAAGAAGAAGAAGAAGAAGAAGAAGAAGAAGAAGAAGAAGAAGAAGAAGAAGAAGAAGAAGAAGAAGAAGAAGAAGAAGAAGAAGAAGAAAGAGGAGCAGGAGGAGCAGCAGGAGGATGAAGAAGAAGAGAAGATTATGACCATGATGATAATTTCGATGATGATGGGATAATGATTAACGATCAGGATGCTGTTGCTCTGTCAATAATTTATCTCATTTATGTTTGTTCATTACAGGTTGGTCACCAAGACTTTTATCCCAATGGTGGTCGCTACCAGGCTGGTTGTGGTGGGCCCGATTTATTTACGGGCTGTAGTCACGCCAGAGTGGTAACATATTTCACGGAGAGCATCCGTTCGACAACGTGTGAGTTCAAAGCCTACCCCTGCGAAAGTTGGGCGAGGTATCTGGCTGGGTTTTGTGACAACTGCGGGGCGCGAGGTTGTGCTATCATGGGGTACCATGCGGATACAAACATGGACGTGAGAGGAAAGTTCTACCTGGCAACAAACGAACAAGAGCCATTCTGCATGGATTAACTCAGTTTGATTTCCTTTACACTGTTAACATTACACCAATTCGGTGTTGTGAGAGGACCACACCAAGCATTTTACACCAGTGTTAAATTCCTGGTGTTAGTTCATCAACCATTGGTGTTATTCTGTTCAAACTCCATTCAAACTCCATGGTGTATTGTTAACACCTGCTGGTGCGGTCCTCTCACTGATTGGTGTTGTTTTTGACACCGTGTATAAAATCAAGAATTTATCAGTCTTTAGTTATTTTTGACCATAATACGTTCTCTTAGTAGCATAGGCCTGTTTCTGATGAAAGGACTAAATTTGTCAAATCTTAATGTTTATTAAATATTGATAAATGAAACACTCGAATATTTAACTTATACTCATAAATGGTTTACACGGCAAGGAAAATCAGTATTAAAATAATTAATCGCCATTATATCAGACATCAGCTGTCTTTGTGTCCATGTGTCTTTTCTGTGATTATAATTTATGTATAGTATGTTTGTTTTTATTGTTTAGATTATTATGAATAATAAGGTCATATTCAGAACCTAAGAACACAGCATACCACTATATTTATAACCTTTTCTTGTTGATAGTGTCTTTTATTGGTTTTATATTGTTGAGTGAGTGACGTGAGTTAAGTGAGTGGCGTGTTGTGGTGTGTGGTGTGGTGCGTGATGTGTGGTATGCGGTGGTTGCGTGTGGCGTGGTGTGCGTGTGGCGGTGTGTGTGTGCGGTGTGTGTGGCGTGTGGTGTGGCGTGTGTGGTGTGTGCTGTGTGCTGTGTGTGTGTGTAGGTGCGTGCGTTGTGTGTGTGTGTGTGGTGCGTGTTTGTATGTGTGGTTGTGCGTGTGTGTGTGGTGTGTGGGTGTGTTGTGTGTGTGTGTGTGTGTGTGTGTGCATGACACACGGAGGTGGGGAGGGCACGACAAAAGGGAGGTGCACGTAGGGATTTTCAGTTGCTCCCGAGATGTATCTAGAATTTCATGGGAGATTTTTTTTCTATACTTCACATCACATATCTTCGATGACCTTATTAATGTATAATCCTATCAAACTTATGGAATCGTTATCTCTGTAGTCTGATATGCTATTAAAAATTAACCAGTATTATATTCAAGATTATAGCGCTAGCCTTACTGATACATATCTAACTGAATATCTGGCGTTACACCGCGCAGGACAGCATGGATGTGTGTTTAACCCTGTTGGTTATCCTGGCCTTCTGCTTCAGTCAAGGTAATTTTATTGTCGTAATGATCTTCTGTAGCCTATAAAGATATTAATTAATGTTGTAAGATTTCAAAATCAAAAGTACGTGGAATATTCATTTTCCTTTCAATCATCAAGTCGATAACCCATTATCTGATAATGGTATATGCACTGGCATCATTCCTGATATAGTTTTATTAGATGTTATTGCTTCACATGTATGAACAAAGCCCTTCAAATCGCTTCTTTTGTTTTTCCGTCCTTACTACATTTCCAAACTAGGCCATGGAGAAGAGGTCTGTTATGGTGACGTCGGCTGTTTCAATGATGTTACCTGTCACTCATTCAGGTTCCCTCCAGACCCTCCTGAATTCATCAATGTTAGATTCTATCTTTTTACGAGAAGGAATCAGTACACGGAACAGGAACTCAAACGGAATGACATCGATGGTCTACGAGCATCGAACTTTGACCCCCGGAAGAAGACCAAGATAACGATTCACGGATACACATCTAGAGCACTCACTTCCGGTGGTTTGGACAGAAAGGATGCCTTCCTTGAAATGGTACACAATGTAGTCTGAATATACGACAATTCCTTGTAAAACGAAGCTACCATTAACGAATTCGAGATGGATTTAAATAACGTGAATTCAAAATGATTTTATCTGATTATTTTATCATTAATTCATTCTTCCATAAAGTTCTCATAGAGGAGGTAAATAAGAGGTAGTATTTTTGTCCAATTATTTTCCTCCCAGAGTGAAGAGAATAAACTTTAACCATAGTAACAGGTGGACAATGACTGATGGGATGATGTCCAGAGTAACTAGAAATATCACTGAAGGTGATTAATACCCCTGCCTCATCACATACCTGATTTATTACTATAAACATACCGTTACCATGGCAACGCAGTTTCCGACACATGCAAAAAGTACGTCTTGCACATCTTTCACCTGAAGACCAATGTGGACCAAGTTTCACGAGGATTGCTCAAAAAACTGAGGAGTGTTCGATCCGCAATTTTTACCTGATTATTCTATAAACATACAGTTACCATGGCAACGCAGTTTCCGACACATACCAAAAATGTGTCTAGCAATCTTCACCTTAAGACCGATGCGTGACCAATTTTCATGAAGATTGGTCAAAAACTGAGGAAGTAAGTTCGATCCGCAAAAGTTTACCTGATTTATATGCCGTTACCATGGCAACGCAGTGTTCGACACTTGCAAAAAGTATGTCTTGCACATCTTCACTTCAAGACTAATGTGTGACCCAATTTTCACAAGGATTGGTCAAAAACTGAGGAAGTAGTTCGATCCGCAAGATTTTTACTCGATTTTTGCTATAAATATGCCGTTACCATGGCAACGCAGTTTCCGACACATGCCAAAAATGTGTCTTGCACATCTTTACCTCAAGACCAATGTGTGACCCAATTTTCGTGAAGATCGGTTGAAAACTGAAAAAGTAGTTCGATCCGCAATATTTGCAACGGACCGACCGCCCGACCGCCCGACCGACCGTACGCTGATTCCTATATACCCCCTTCAAACTTCGTTTGGCGGGGGTATAATAACCCATCGCTTCCTTGGACGCAGCAACTTTGGAAGGAATTGAGTTGATTTTATTGTTGTCTTTTAGAGAAATCCTAATTTTCAAAGTGACTATAAGAAAATGAACCCATCATTATTTTTAGGTCCACAGGAAGATTTGAACGTCATCTTTGTGGACTGGGAGAGGGGTGCTGCACGTCTGTACGGTAAAAGCCACCAGAACACCCGGTTGGTGGGTCGCGAGATCGCTTTACTCACCAGATTTCTGAATTTGGGGGTAGGCATGTACTACAAAGACGTGCATCTCATCGGAACGAGTCTTGGCGCTCATGTGGCGGGCTACGCCGGGGAGTATCAGCCTGGGTTTGGTCGAATCACAGGTGATGATGATATATTTTGGCTTTATCACAATCATGCGAATATGATGTCGATCTTGATGACGTCAGCATTACTTTTATTCGCATTGTATTACAATGGTGGAAGACTCGCTATAAGAATGATTGGCATGCTTTGTAAAATTTCCTGTACGACATTTACGACAAAATAGTGACGTAGCCGTGTAAATTCAAGTTTGCTTCAGACATCTGACTGCCATTTCTATAGAATCATAGTAGTGGTTAGTCTAAGTCATAGTCATTTACCTCAAGCCCAAACGAAGCGATCTGCGAGCGTAGCGTACAATCTAGTCTAACCCCAAGTGACCAGACTCACACCTAGTCAAAGACTCTATACTGCATCAAGATTATAGGGTAAAAGGAGATCAGTCTAAAACTTTGACTAGGCAGGGGTAAGTCAAATCACCAATAACTGTTGACCACCTATTTTGTTTTCGCTATTTTTACTAGACGAGCAACGGGCTCCCTTGTCCCCTCTTCGTAGGCTACGCTTATGATGACAAATATACAAGAGCATTTTAACCCCAACCCCTTGAGATGATTTTGAGGCATATTTAAGGTTTTTTTCCAATAATGCATCGCAGGATTGGATCCAGCTGGTCCACTCTATCGTGACGAAGGCCCTGAATGCCACCTCGACCAATCAGACGCCATCTTTGTTGACGTCATACATACTGATGGAAATGACATCACGGGACTTGGTATGCTGACTCCAGTAAGTAAGATCGCAAGAGTTTTCCATACTTATCCCCTGTCGGATCCCCTGGACCGTCATTCCTCCTCTGGAAAAATATTAAAACATTGATGACGATTATATAGCCCTTGAAGTGGAATACGCCTGAAATTAGAGGCCTTGATGTTAAACCATGTACGAGTCTGGCGCTTTATAATGTAAGCTCAGACGTTGTAAGATCAGACATTGGTTTAACGCTTTTTACTGTCATATCAAGTGGGAAATAAAGATTATAAAATTTCATCCAATTAAATATTTACTTGCCTTGCTCGAAATTTATTTAAAAACGACTGTTTCATCAGACGACAACAAAAACTCCAACTCTTCTCTGTAACTTTGTTTCTCAATGGTTGAAAAGACAGCAACACTTCGAGCAGAGTGTGAGTACGTGGTGAGTGGAATAAATAACCCATGGTCAGGCAACGCTAAAATTGTATTCGTGGGGATATTTTGAAAAGAGACAAATTTACATTTTCTTTTTACTACAATTTATTATTACGTGCTAATGATTAATTCTCTGAATTTTCCTCCTCCTAGGTTGGTCACCAAGACTTTTATCCTAATGGTGGACGTAAGCAGGCTGCTTGTGACGGGCCCGATGTACTGACAGGCTGCAGTCACTCGATGGCGTCCCGGTACTTCACCGAAAGCATCCGTTCGACAACCTGTGAATTCCAAGCCAATCCCTGCGAGAGCTGGGCGAGATACCTGGCCGGTTTTTGTGACAACTGCGGGGCGCGAGGTTGTGCTATTATGGGCTACTATGCGGACAAAAACATGGACGCGGGAGGAAAGTTCTACCTAACAACAAACGAAGAACAACCTTATTGCAAGAATTAGTTTGAAAGAATTACATTACATTGAGATAATAATAGACAAATCCAGTTTGACAGTGGGCCGCTTTGTCCGCTATGTCTAGGGCCATCTGTGTGTAAGCATGAGATAACACCATTTACTTCATTAATAATAATACTTTGGCTTTCGACGCTGGACGCTGGATGATTGCAGAAACAAGTTTAAAATAAACTTTGACTTATACTTCTTCAAATGATTCTTAAACAAACTTATTTATGCATGCATATCTGAGTGCCATAACTTTAAACATCTAATGTCAAAAACCATTTGCTACACTTTATGGCTTTGACAGTGGGCAAACCATGAAAGAAAAAAGAGATGGACAGGTGGTGTGCACAGTGTCAAAGCCATAAAATATAGCAAATGGTTTTTGACATTAAATCTTGCATGCATAAGTCAAAGTCTATCTTAAACTTGTTTTCGCAATCATACGCTCCAGTGCTTTCGCACACTAACCCTTTCTCTTAGAGTTCTGTTTTTTTCTGGGACGCCCTGTACATGTATAATAACGAAATCAATACTAAACACACACACACACACACACACACACACACACACACACACACACCACAAACACACACACACCAAAACACACACACACAGCACAGCACACACACAAAGTAACTACCCCCTATTTTCAAATATACTGTAACTTTACAAAAGAACAGTTGTGAGCACAAATAATTGGCAAGGGGGTTGTTTCTGAACTAATTGCTAAATTCTGGGTGAAATGTTAGTTGATCGCTTAAGTCATGCATGAGTGAGCACAATATTAAAGGCAAAACTGTCACTTTCAAAGTCAAAGGGTATTTGGGGACTTTTTATGCAGGATTTTGAAAATTCTGTTTATGGTGAATGGACATATCGCTATTTATGTTACTCATCTATCGGTTTGATCCTTACCGTCCTGCTGGCACTTTTTTGCATATCTTACGCTTCAGTGAGCTCAATTTTAAAATTCCCGGACTTTCTCAATTTTTGAAATTGTAAAATCAGTTAAATTAATTGCAAAATTGAAATCTGATGTTTTTCAGCAAAATGTATCTTTACATGTTGTACGAACATAAGAGGTTATAACCATGTCATGGTTGAGTGAGCACACTTTATAAATAAAGCAACAAATGTCATTATTTACCATTATTTTGGCATAAGAGACGACTCCTGTGACTTTTGCTTTGGGCATTTTCACCTTTAATGCATGCTCACTCATGCATGAACTGACGGATCAATCACATTTTCACACAGAAGTTAGCCAATGAGTGTAGAAACACTCGTGCCAAATATGCACAAACTTGTTTTGTTAAAAAGTTATGGTATGTTGAAAAGGGGGGGGGGGTAGTTACGTTTTTTTGTTGTGTTTATAAAAACAGTACGAACAGTGTCTGAGTGTTTGTGATATGAGACCTACTGTACATTGGCCAAGAAGAAATCACTTGATTTCTGGGAAGGAGTGTAAGATCACAAAACTCGTCTTATTGTGTTGTGTGATTCCAATCTGCTTGATCATGAAAACGTTGAATTCTAAAGGAGCAATAAAGTGATATTATTTAACGCTTTTGGTATGCTGCTGTTGTTATCATTTGGACGATGTAACTATAAGAAGAGTGGAACACCCTTTTCCCCAATAATAACTAAATTAGCCATGTCACTTACATATAAGGATTGTCAATTCAATTCAATTTAATTTAATTCGGTTTATTAGAAAATGTACTGACCAAAGCAGTGCGAAGACTGATAAGTTACAGTTTACATCACAAAGTTATATTTACAAATACATGTATATAACTATAGTTTATGGTATTGCTCATATAATTAATTAAATAAGTGTAAATATACAAAATACATAATTCATATAAAGAAAGCGAGTTACACATTATAGAAAAAAAATGATATAGATTCTGGGTTTTACTGCATTTGAAACAATTGATGTTGCGGAGAATTACAATTATAGCATGTGTGCAATTTAAAAAATGGAAACGATTTGTAATTAGAAATCAATACCAGTTTCAATGTGAATGATAAAAAGTGTCAATAGATGATTGTGTGCTTAAAAAACACACATAGATTAACGACATACACATACACACAAAGAAACGGACATGAATACACCCCATTACGGCCCGTTAACAATCCGATGCATGATTTATAACAATGTTAATTAGTGTCTGTAACACATTTTTTTATATTTAAAGGGCAGTGACATGATTGGCAGAAATTAAAAAAAATTGCCTCTCGAACAAAAATGGCCGGGAAAGATATACCACAGGATACACCACCTAGAGTGTATTTCCTGACTGGAAGGATTTATCTTGAATTTATTTACTTAAGCTGAATCAAACATAAAAATAGTAACATTTTCGAGACTTGAGTAGAAATAGAATCAGTAGACTGCCACACAACAGATTTGTCTGTCACAAGGCATACTGATGGAAGTTATTTTTTAGAACGAGTCAACTTTTGACTACCACATTTGCACAGTAGAAACCTTACATAGTTTACTTTTTTCTAGAATGTTTCACCCAAAGTTGAGGACTACCCCCAATCATGTCATTTACCTTTAAATTTGAATATAAATAATTTTGTAATTGCAATACATTTATTCCAATATAAGACAAGGGCATCTTCTTTGAATAATTTTGTAATTGTTTCAGGAAAATTCATATATATCACACCTACAATCATCAATTTACATTATAAATATTCAATATTTGATATGTGACACAATACATAATAATTATTTAGATACAAATTGATAAAGAGAATATACACTCCTGTACATCGGTGAATAACATTTATAATTTTGTAACAACAGTATTCGATAATTTTCTCATAATTACAAATTAAGAGGTAAGCATTATAAATTGCCATCAGACAACCAATCATTCGTTATCAGCCATTTAAAAAAAATGTCCTCGAAATTAGTCTAAGACCACGAATGAGTTGACGACATTGGTGTACGAACGGTACCACGGTAAAACCGTGTTTTCAATATTTCACAGGCGCTGATTTCACTGGATTATTCTCTGAGTAATATTTGGCAACCAAGGACTTATATCTTTGAGTGAGGTAATTTCGGTTTTTATGTTCATAATTAGTTAGGTTACACGTAAATGAGGACAGTGAACCTTTTGTAATCCTTTTTCACCAAATGCAAGCAAATGAGTCAACGTGGTCAAGGTAACCCTGAGAAATTCCAAAGTCCATGTTACAACTTATATACATGCAGTCAACTACTATTTGTTCAAACAAAGAATAAATGATACATTTCTCGGGGTATAAGGCCATATGAAATGTACAAATGATTGTTTTACTCCACTAATAAATAATTTCCATTCGATTCATTTGAATGCGCATTTGAATATATATCTACAGAATTAGCGCAATATAAATGTGTGTATTATTTTTATTATTATACATTGCTAAGTCCTATTACATTGAAGGAAAGGGTTTATTCAGAGAGGTGAAAATACGATGTAATAAATTTTTCATTAGTCTCTCTCTGTATTTTAGATCGCAACTGCTGATCTATATAATATTTTTAACAAACATGTCAGAAAAAATGAACCAGGACTCGAACCCGCCATCTACAGCTATCCGGGCTGCGACAATACCACCAGGCCATCACTGGTTACCGGCACTGACACGATGCACAAGGAACAAATACCAAAGCTCACAATTCTGACATTGTTATGTTAAATAGTCCAAGGCGGACATTTTTATTAGTATTATTAAGTGAGGGAAAGGGTTTATTCAGAGAGGTGAAAATACGATGTATAAATTTTTCATTAGTCTCTCTCTGTATTTTAGATCGCAACTGCTGATCTATATAATTTTTTAACAAACATGTCAGAAAAAATGAACCAGGACTCGAACCCGCCATCTACAGCTATCCGGGCTGCGACAATACCACCAGGCCATCACTGGTTACCGGCACTGACACGATGCACAAGGAACAAATACCAAAGCTCACAATTCTGACATTGTTATGTTAAATAGTCCAAGGCGGACATTTTTATTAGTATCATTAAGTGAAGGAAAGGGTTTAATTCAGAGAGGTGAAAATACGATGTAATAAATTTTTCATATAGGCTCTCTCTGCGGGTTCGAGCCTGGTCATTTTTCTGACATGTTTGTAAACAATATTATATATGATCAGCAGTTCGATCTAAAATACAGAGAGAGACTAATGAAAAATTGATTACTTCGTATTTTCACCTCTCTGAATAAACCCTTTTCCTTCACATTAATAATACTAATAAAAATGTCCGCCTTGGACTATTAACATAACAAGTCAGAATGTGAGGCTTGTTAATTTGTTCCGTTGCTGGCATGTGTCAGTGCCGGTAACCAGTGATGGCCTGGTGTATTG
>JZLH01S0310844.1:26908-46378 GCA_001188425.1 Eucidaris tribuloides
AGGTATGCATTCAATAAACCTCTGCGACGTGCACCTTGTTATTTCTTCTGAAGACAAGACTGCCATTAAACCGTTGTGAGCTATTCAGTTAGAAATGAAAAAAAAATGAAATTCATCATATCAAATGTGTCCAAAATTTCTACAAATGGTATAATGTCCTCGCGATTTTGTGAACTGATGTTTTTCAGATTTTTTTCTAGATGAAGTATTGCAGGCTATTGATTTTGCCCTTTGACCTGGTTACATTGGTCAATGTAGTAAATCACTTCCTAAATATTAACATCCGCGATGATTCTGGTGGTAAGAGATAACCTTTTATTTACCATCGTGCAGTCATTGAAGACGCGCTCGTTAAAATGTGTATAAACATTATGTGGCTGTCCATCTGCCAGGTAATCGGTCAAAACGAACAGCTGCTTTGATCTGAATTTGTTGAAAATAAAGATCTATCTAAAAGTTATGTACACCAATTAGGCCTACATTCGCGAGGCAGACTACTTTCCGAAAGGTCTCCATGAATTTGGCAAAGCAGAACGCCAGTGGCTTTAAGAAGGAAGCACGCACTGAAAAGCTCTAGTCATTGATATTATAAATAAGTCTAATCCATATTTTAAATGAGTGCCATGTAGGCTACTTTGGCAAACGCTGCACTTAGAATTATTTTTTTCTGGGAGAGGGAGAGAACTACAACAGAATTGTACGCACATATATTTTCAGATAATTTTATCAAAATGCACATCAAAAATAACACTCTATAATTTACTTCGACATTGTTCAGTTAGGAGCTGCAAATACTTTAGAATGTTTATCGAAGATTATCCATTGACGGTTTGGCAGTATTACCCCACATTTTGCAGAGAAAGAAATTTAAACAACGCCCTCTTTAGATACACTAAGTCAACGCAGAGGAGTGAACACTCGGGGTCACCGTGAAATCACTGAACTCCTGCGGAGAAAACACACCACCGAGCCGCATTGAATTATGGGAAATTGCAAACTTTAATTTGTTTGTTCAAAGTATGTAATTTAGCGGCACCACATTTCTTCAACATACAATGAACCACATTTTACATCTAGTTAACTCTGTACCGATGACACAATTTTTCTATTCAGCGATTAATTTCGACGCAACAACATGAATAGATTTTTGCCGTGACAAATTGTCTTTAGGCTGGCCTTGTCTGCAGTACCACTCCGTATTGCCCCCCAAAATGAATTACTTCTTAGGACTCGTACAGACCGCCCTGGAAGCCGCAAACCAACAGTCATTAAGCGATATAGACTTGTTAGCTTTACCCGCCATACAAAGACCTTTAAACGGTCATTACAAGATCAATCAGTGCTGGGGACCGATAATTTGTCCGTAGCTAATGGCGTAAAGAGTCGAGAACATTGGTCCCATCTTCATTGCAACTCATTAGCGGGTCCTCTTAATGACTGATTCAAAATACTAACCACTTGTTTATCAAAAAAGGGTACAATCTCAGTGGTTGAGGTAAATAATTAGACTGTATGTACGTGACATTAACGTCATAATATGATTTCTTTCGAAGTTTGGTGGTCTTGTGTGTTGGTTCGTGATATTTGTGTGTAGTTCCACCAAAACAGCTAGGATTATAACGTATTGGATCTGTAACTTGTAATAGGCAGCCATTTCTCGCTCAACGAAATTGACGCGGTAAGCATAATGACATGTAATTTAAGTTATATATGTACAGTACGTAGCATGAGTTCCATAAAAACTCATACTAAACCCGTAAATCAAGGTTATATTTTTAATATTTGTATAGATCTTTGGACGGCATACATAATCAAAATAAAGCACAACGATGTTTAAACGTACATGTATGTTTACGACAACCGAATAGGAAATATAATTTACGAAAGTGATTTTGAATGAACGCACACGTCTGTAACGCATATAATATGCTATAAGATAGACGTGTCAATGAAAATGTGAACAAACAAATAAACCAAATGTAGTTTGCATATAAATCTGAAGGCATTACTTCATTGGTAATGCTAGAAAAAAACTTAATGCTAGAAAAAAAACTTAAATGCAATGTCAATGTAGAGTTAACACGTTACAGTTAGTGCAAAACTCAAAACTCATTGCATCTGTTTCTACACCAGTGTTTGCTAACAAAAATAAATGAGATGCTCAGATACAATTTTGTTTGTAGTCTGAATAATGCACCATTAAAATACAATTGATTAATGCTTGATACTTGCTTATAAAATATTGTAGTTTTTCTTGTAGTTCTTTTAATTTGGATATAATAAAATCAAATACAATACTGGAGTAAATATACACACACGAAATACGGTTGGTAGTACATTTCAGTAGATATTATATAGAAAATCACGTAAACGAGATGGAAAGGAGAAAAAACAGAAGGTGGAACTGATTAAGAAAGAGAAGACAAAATAAAAACAGAAGAGAAGGAAAGAGAGAGGGAGACAATGTGAATATGTAACTTAAAGATCAAGTTAAATAATGGTATCGAACGAGATATTCTCAAATCAGGTAGGCCCTACAGATAAATTAAGTGGTACTTTCGAATGCAAGAACTGACGTATATTTTAACCCTGTATTTTCTATTTGATACAAAGATTAATCCCTGAGATTAATCCCCACTTATTACGAAAGACTGAAAAAGAACTTATTTCATTTTGATTTTTTATTTCAAATGAAGGACGAAGGAGTGTTTGCATGTGTATTATTTTCTATGGTTTCCGATTTCACTTCTCAAGTTACCTTTGTCGAATGTCTTAGTACGGTTTCCTACCCTCATTAGTTCCACTTGCTAATCATTTTTAGTCCTCTTTGTCACGAAACATGAACATTTCTTAGCCATTTGTTATGCCCAATTATTCTATTGTATTACGTAACAGGGTAAATGACCTTTAGGGTGTGGCGAGGTTGAAGATGAAAACAAAATATATTATCACCATCATTAAGGTATATGTAGCCAGCAAGTTCAGCGATAAAGTGATACAGTCGCTTCTTCTTCTTCTCCTTCTTCTTCTTCTTCTTCCTCCTCCTCTTCTTCTTCTTCTTCTTCTTCTTCTCCTTCTTCTTCTTTTCTTTTATTCTTCTTCTTTTCTTTTCTTCTTCTTCTTCTTCTTTTCTTTTTCTTTTTTTCTTCTTGTTCTTCTTGTTCTTGTTCTTCTCCTTCTCCTCTTTGTCCTCCTCTTTCTTCTTCTTCTTCTTCTTCTTCTTCTCCTCCTCCTCCTCTTTCTTCTTTTTTCTTCTTCTCCTCTTCCTCCTCCTTCTTCTCCTTGTTCTTTTTCTTATTCATGTTGTTGTTGTTTCTCTTCTTGTTCTCTTTCTTCTTGTTGTTCTTGTTCTTATTGTTCTTGTTCTTGTTCTCCTCCTTCTACTCCTAATTATCCTCCTCCTCCTTCTCCTTTATCTTCTTCATTTTCTCCTCCTCCTTCTTCCATTTCTATTCAAGAAAGCCCATATAATACACGTATTGTGAACCAGTGCACATTGTTGAATGCAAGCGCGTTCCATTAGTTTTGTACTTATCCAACATCCTTAGTCCCACAGGCAGGGTACTATGTTGGTTCTGTCATGAGACTGTTCTACGCGGTACCGAGAGGGTTACAGTGTAAACTTGACACCCAATGTGATGCTAAGAACTTGCGTACGTTCACACAGTTTACGCTAACACTCCTCGTCCTCACGTCCTGTATTCGTTAAGAATAAAGTTATTTTTTTATGACGTAATGCCATGAGTAAATTTTAGTCTAGATTTTTATGTTCTCGCAGTTATGTTTGCGATGGAGCTTTTTCATTCTGAATACGTTGTATACATCCTTATACTCCAAATATTGATATCTGATCGGTGATCAATGTAATGCTTTCACTTACCTTACCTGGCCGCTTTTACGTGGATGCATTGATGCAAATGATTTATCATGCTGAATACTGACAATGCTCCTATACGAAAACATATGTGAGAGCCTGACCACTTAATCAAAAGATAGGGTGTAGCTGATCGCTGAATAAAAATATACACTTCCTCGCCCCTCTCGATGTGTTACCTCATTTCAGCCACATTAGAAATTTAGCAATACACATACGAATATTGGATGATATCACATAATGTTAACAAGTACGTGTGTGTTAAGTATGTTAAAGTAGTCCTGTTGCTGAAATAATAGTTAAACAACCCTCAGTGAAGATTCAAAATCAGTTTCTAGACAATCATAAACATAAGACATGGACTCTTGAATCACGAAAATTTGATACATTCCTTAATCTTCTTGGAAAATATATGTATCGTATGTCCTCATAGACATTAATGGACGTCCATTTGGTAAATGACCGCAAAATAATGGTCTATCATATGATCCTTGAAAATCTTAAAAATTAGTTTCTGACACTTTTGACATTTTTAATTGGTTGCCATGTTCGAAAATGATCAAAGTTCTAAAAATTTAAGTGGTTTTTCTGCGTAATACAAGAACACTATTTATACATGAAGCTTTAAGCGGTTCTTATTTGCTAAAATGAAATTGTTTCTCTGATTGTGATTATTTCCTCGTTTCTGAGAACAACGTTTTTCTATCAAGAACTTGAGTGAAATTGTTCTCTCCTCGACTGCAAATATGTGTTTTAATATTTCGATACAATTAACAGAAGAAGTGAATATATAGAAAGTAAATACCAGTAGCAGCAGCAGCAGCAGCAGCAGAATCAACAACAACAACAACAAAACTTCTCGTTAGGTCAAAGGTTGAAATGGTACAGAAGGAAAAAAGCTAATGGCTTCAAAACATGACCCATCTTTGAATGCTATTTATTCATAATCAAAATACAACAGAATTTAAGACACTTCACTTCTTCATTCATGCTGCAGATTATGTCTAAAACAACATCTAACAAATGAAATACATCAATGCAAAAACTTTACGATTAAAGTTTTGTTCATTGCATTCGCCAATATTGATGAATAAAAAACAAAACCTGAGCAACAAAAAGTCACTCGAGAGGAAAAAGAAGGTTGTTCCAACGATAATTGTTTGCTATTTCATGCGTGCATATTTTGTTAAAATATGTTACAATTTGTCTTGAAAAATGTATACTTAAATCAAATGTCAAATCTTAGCGGTCACATTTAGAGTATGTGTTTTTGACCATGCACATACTTTTCTTGTATAATTGCTGTGTATTGGGTGTTTCACTTATCAGTTACATGGTCCGTAGCTCCTAGTACTTTTGAAATTTGAGAAACATCTTCGCATCTGTTGTTGAATGAATCAACGACATAAATAAGATATGAATATGAAAGCACGTATACATTTCCGTCGTAATAGAAAAAACAGGGAAACCACATTGCAATCTTTAATACATGAGTGTAATTTGCCTTTTAATCTAATTTAATGCAATTTCATCAAAATATTTACCTTCACTTCAAAAGTACGATGTTAACATTTACCATTCAGGGGTGATGCCCCATTTACAAGCCAGACAAGGTATCAAATTAAACACAACAGTCTGGGTATTATTTAAACACAGAAAGAATGATTACAACACAGCAATCATTACCTTTAGCAGCTGAGAAAAATTTTGCCACACAGCACTCTGTGGGGGAGATTTGGAATGGTTGCTTAATGATTTTCACTTTTTTAAAGCACTTAGTGATCGTTTTGAACTGCAATTTTTTTTCAGGGCTTCATTTTTAGACCTTATGAAAGACAAGAACAGGGAATCATGTAGCTCAGATTTTTTAAAACTGGAAAAATTGTTATATGATGCCTTTAATATTGAGGACCGCTTCCCTTCCAAGTTTGTTATTTCCCTTTACAATCATACATCCTGACCATCGAAAACAAAACTATCGAATAATTGAGATGTTGTAAAGGCACACGATAGGCGGTTTCTCCGTCAATCGATTCATTCGTTTCTCTGCGCGAGCTGTCTTCTGCGGGCTGCCGCTTACTTTCCCCGCTGAAGTTCCGGCTGTAATTCTGTCAGTGGGTTGCTGTTCCTGCTCGAATAAGACGCTCACCGGACTGCTTTCTGAGCAAAGTAGTCAGAACAGAGAATGACAGTAATAATGTTAACCCTCATTGTTAGCACTTGAAAACTGGTCTTAATTTGCTGGAAACCATAATGTTATGTTTTTGAAAGATCATTATGTGATATTGGAGAGATATAGTTTTTTTTGTATGTGTGTGTGAATTCATGGCCATTTTCAGTAAAATTTAGTGAAATGCATTAAGAATTTGATGGAGCAAAATGGTGAAAAAATACATCGATAATGACCAGTGAAATTTTCCAAGAGAAGACCTTATGATCTACTAATATATTTTTACGACGAAAGAGTTGAATTTGCTTCAAATAGCTTTACTGATAAGCGTGACAAAATTCAAGGTTAGCAAACATTCGATTTTGATGAAGAGAAAACGTTTTCTCGGACGATTTTTTCCTTCTGTTTTATCCTCCAATGACTTTGATCTTGCTGCATGGACCATGGTCTTAATTTTTGTCAAATGACATAGCAAGAATCGTATTTTTTTTTAAATAGAATTGTTTTAAAATGAACGAAAGAAGAAAGAAATCAAATTACATAAAAACACAACGCGCTCACGGAACATTCACAGATTTTGTTGTGCCTCACTCTCCAAACTATTTTGAAATTTCCTCAACGATACTTGCAATAAAATCCGTGATACATTTTAACTTATATAATCCAAAATATGTGATGTGTTAATGCTTGTTCCGTGGCTGTGGCAGCAAATTTCTTGTACAAGAACTTTCATAATTAGCACTTATATCAGTCATGTCAGATTTGAACCAGCAAATAAAAGAGTTAATGGTCAAAATGAATTTAATCAATACACTTGTATAATTTTTTTCTGGGTAGCGTTCTTATTCCGGTGAATTTAGTACATTATCCCATTTAATTTCATGGAATCAAATGAATTGATTTCACATTCCAAACAAACAAACAAACAAACAAACAAACAAACAAAACAAACTAACAAACAAACAAACAAACAAAACAAACAAACAAACAAACCACAAACAAACAAACAAATCGTGATCATTGACTAGGCAGACTCACTATGTGTTTTAAGAAAATTTTTGCTTTTGCTATATCAAATACAATCATTCATATCAGTTTATCTTACGATTTTTTTTATAAAGGGAGGCTGATAACGTTATTTTCTGTGTATCTTTGAATTAAATATTCAACGAAATAATCCTTCACGTTACCAGTCAGCCACTTTTGATTTAAAAAAAGTCAAATAGTTGTAGCGTACTGACGTCACGGCTCGCGCTGGCCTTGTGAGGGAAATCTAGCCTGCACCGCCGCCTAAAGTTCCCCGATGGATCAAGGTCAAATTACCGATGCCAAGATACGATATAATTCCGCTCAGAAGAAGCTCAGAGTAATTGTGTGGGTGGCCAAGGGAAGCATATAATCGAAAGATTACGTTCACTCTGATTAATTATGAAACACTATTATGAAGAAGTAATTAATAATAATTATAGCAGGATAGATTGACCAAAAGAGTTTAGTACTCAACTCGAACGAATCTTATCACAATAAGCTTTAAATACAATACAAACATTGTTTCCTTTTTCTTCTACGCGAGTTTCTCTTTACCGGATGGGAACACCAGATTCATTTCAGTTGTATTTCTACCATGCAATAAGCTTCATTTAAATTAAATATTTAAAACAAGCAACCTGGCGCAATCACAATTGATTTTTAAATGTGTCATTTTATCTTTTCAATTAAAGATCCCTTCCACCTATTTCGAAAGAAGATCGTAATATATTGTTGTATCAAATTATTATTGTGAATTATAAATCAATCCATGATTAACAATTAATGCTAAGCATCATGCATATTCTGTAAAACTGTGATATTTCATTTGTCCCCTATCAAAAGGAAACAAAATTGTAACATAATCAATATCACATAATAATGAAAAAAAAACTTAAAGTAGCATGGTTATTGTGAATAGTGTCATGATTATTTTGCTTATCAAAAGTAAATGTGAAAACAATTCAGAAGGGGGTATTAGGAATTTTGCTGAAATGTGATATTAGTACATTTGACAATATCAAACAGAGTAAACAAACAAAACAAGAAAACGCAAAACAAACCAAACATACAATGACATAAAAATAAAACAAATGAAAAAATCCCAATAAAAACAAAAACAAGCGAAATAATGTCTCTAATTTCGGTTACAATTTAGTAGTTATAATGTTGGTGAGATTTCTAGATTGTGCCTGTGTGTTTTTAAGTTAAAAGATAATCATATTATAGAATTGTAATACTATCTATACTTATATGATGAAATGAAATATATTAGAATGATTTTAATAATTTATCTGTCCAAAATGACATTAGCACCACTGACTTTCGCAGACCTACATAATATGTGTTTTAAAATCCGGACTATCAAATACGGAAACATGAGAAGACGGTGGGTCGTAAATGTGAATTATTATTTTTTTTCCTACGATTTTTTAAGTTAGTAAAAAAAATAAGAAAATGGAGAACTATACTCTCCTATTAAAATGTTCTACTCAAAGTTATTTGGCCGAATATGACCGCCAAAATCTTTTAAATTGAATGAGGGATTCTCCAATGTGTAGCATTAGTGACCTTTTAAGACAGAGTGTTTAATTTGCACAGGTGAGGAGTTTAGTTTAACGGGTTCAAGTACGTAGCCAATCAGACGCGCTTAAACACGTCACGTGAGATACTTTAATAATTCACATCGCCCCGTATCGTGAATTTCGTGATCGAGTAGCACAATAGTTGAGGAATGTCAGAAATTAATTAATTTTTGATAGAGTTTTATAAACAATTAATGCATGCACTGAGAATCAATCAATCAATCAATCAATCAATCAATCAATCAATCAATCAATCAATCAATCAATCAATCAATCAATCAATCAATCAATCAATCAATCAATGATCAAATGAATGAATGAATAAATAGATAAATAAATTAAGAAACAAATCATGAAAAAATATTACATAACAAATAAAGAGATACAAATATTATATAACAAATAGATAAATAAATAAAATGTCGAAGAGGTGGAGTAACATTTGCAATAGGTAACTCCCCCATTGCTCTCTGATGACAAATCATTTAAAGCATATAATTTATATATAATATATAATTCAGAAAATTTCTATTTTTTTTCTAATGTCTTAAGTGACGCTGCTCTACTTTATAGAAAAGGATGAAAACTAATATTCGTCCAATCCACTTAAAATATCCTCAACTTTTATGTTAGCAGGATGACTACGACATTACGACTCATCCAATTAACCGTGACCGAGGTCGTCATTTGCCCGGACGAAGGACTTTAACGCTGTACAATGCCTATGGCGGTAAAGGCCCTTTCAAACACAAAGCTTATTTCCAGAGGGCGTGTATCTATCTATTAGAATTCTCGTAAGGCTTAACGGTTCACAGAAGACTATCTGAGTAGAAGCAGACTGGTGTATCACCCTCTATGGACTGAAATGTGACGAATAGTATACAAATGTTTTCCCAAAATGCTAGATAGATATCCCTTTGCGATAAAATAAAGAAGTCGTGTCTTCTTGCAGCTTTGTCGACCATGTGGCTGTTTCTTTTATTAATAAATAATCTATAACTGTATTTAACTACAAGTTTATGCATACAATTTGAAAGAAAACTGACCAGGAAAACATATTCATAAATTATAAAGATTGTAAAGAAAATTTGGCTGAAGCGGGATTCAAACCAGCGACCTTAAGATAACTAAGTCGTGTGTTCTACCAGGGAGGTGGGACTCCCCTCCCTGGTAGAACTACCATCCACAACGTCAGCCCTAGAATGGGGTTTAGTCCCTTCTTAACTAATTTCTTTGCTGGGGCGCCAATCAGAGGCCATACCTTCACGCGCACTTGAACGGGGATCACACCCAATTTTAATTCGATGCAAAACCCGGAATGCGACAGAGCGGGAATAGGGACCAATTCTACTAGGGCTGAGTAGCTCGTGTGGTAGAGCGGACTTGTTATCCTGAGGTCCCTGATTCGAATTTCTTTGCTGTATAATTTAAAAAAAAGTTTTCAGATTCAGATAGTGTTCGCCTTTTTATGACTATCATGCCTGGACAATTGGACCTTTAAAAGGTAGTTGTACACCTTGTACGGCATCGTGGTGGTGGTGCGGGGGGGGGGATGGGAGCGGGGGAGGGGGTCTTCAAACGAAATAAGATTATCGCGACATAATGGCAAACTCTGGAATTACTGAATTCAAAGCAATAACAAAATGTTTGATCATTTAGTAATTTGCCTCTTAAGAAAAATTTTAGTTATAATTTGATTTGTTTCAAGTTGTTGTTTTTTTGCTGTCAGAAGCTATCTCCAGGAGAAATTTTAACTAGATTTGAAGTGCTTACAAGTAAGTAATCGTACCTTTAAGGAATTGCCAACAGCACATTGGAAATTTATTTTTGGCTATATATACAATATTTTCATCAAAAACTTGAAATATTAGGAATGATAACGGTCATTCCCTTAAAGGCTATAACAGCACAGAGGTCAACATTTTATTGATACTTTTCGTGTTTTTATGAATAAAGTACAAACCCCTTAGTAATTTCACGTCACATTATGAAATCTTATTTTTTCCCAAACTATTAATTGCGATCATTCATAGGAAACATAAGTTAGAAAAAAAAATCTGCATGTCTGAGTTTGTTGGAAGATAGAACAAAATTGTTTCTTTAAAAATGACATATAACTCAATAGATCTAACACACACTGCAAAAACGGTGGTATTAAATTTAACACCAAGGGTGTTGCACAATATGCATACCGGAAAAGTGTTGATTTTTCAACACCCTTGGTGTTAAAGTCAATGCTCTTGGTGTTTGAAATAATTCCTTTGGTGTTAAAATAACACCCGTGGTGCTAAAACCACACACTACGTCTGATAGTTATTTTGTGCAACACCATGGGTGTTAAATTTAACACCCTAGTGTTTGCAGTGCAGTGTAAAGAGCCTGTAACCACAGGTGCGACGAAATGCAGGAAGCATATAGAAATCATAAAGTGATTTTTCCAATACCAAGTAAACTAGCCAGAATATTGTTCTTTCCACGAGTTTAAATTTTGCTCAAATTGCGAATCGCGGTTATGTGTACGTTCGCATGACCAGCGGAGCACACTGATTGGTTATACGGCTAAACTCCGCGCGACCTTCGGCTAACGGCTGATCGGACAATTTTGGAACGGCCCGTGCACGTTAACGTCACTGTAAATTTTGAAGTTTAAATGTCCACATTTTCACCAAAACTACGTATTCTTCCCAAAGGTTCTATGACAGGTGTTTATTTATACTAATCTTCACATTGTGAATGATTTGAGCTGATTTCATTCATTTTGCCGTTTTCTGACGTGCAAATCCCGTACTCTGTCTTTAACTATTTATATTGATGCATTAAAATATGATTTTCAGAGGAAAAACAAACATTGTAAGTTGCATGCATTTAAGTATATTTGTGTGAAAGATGAACAACATAACAGATACATTGACACCTACAAACCCTTTTACGTTAACACGAGGAAATAATGAGATTACACACTGCAAAAACTGGGGTGTGTTGCACAATATGAATACCGGAAAAGTGTTGATTTTTCAACACCCGTGGTGTTAAGGCCAATACTCTTGGTGTTTGAACTAATTTCTTTGGTGTTGAAATGACACTCACTGTGTTAAAATTTTACACTTCATCTGGTATTTATATTGTGCAACACCCTTGGTGTTAGATTTATCACTCCAGTTTTTGCAGTGAATTCGTCGAGCCACCAATTTAGACCCGGGTCAATGGTAGCTTTTATTATTAAAATTATAACACATCAAAAATATTTACTAAATTCAGGTTTTTTGTCACAAGGAAAAAATCTGATTAATGCATCGAAACAAATTCCTGTACTTTTGTTGGTTCATTACAGAAACCCATCATACCTTGATTACATTTATCATTCGATGGTAATTAACACATTATTTACACATTAGTAAAAACTCACAGTTTCATGTTTGTTTTCCTCTTAAGACAATATTTAAGGCACTGGTTTATGCGTGCTTAATCTCATTAAAGGATATACGAAATTAATACCCTTATGAAACACACACAGACATGATTATGACGAAAACATAATAATGGAACCTGGTCTAAACATAATTATAGAGTTAATATATAACATAAAAAAAATTGGGATAATTACAAATATGTAGATAATATGATTTTACATTTTAGAAGTATCATCACTTATTACAAAGTGAACAAAGACTCATGAAAATAAAATAAGCATAGGTACCGTCTCCACCATTGCTACCAACACCGCCACCGCCACCACCACTACTAGTAGTACTATACCACTGAAATTTCTCTTACTACATATAGGCCTACTAATTTGTACTACTTTTTCTCCATACTACACTACTACAAATTCTCCTGCTTCTGCTACTAATACCTGACTACTAATGTTATTACAACTTCTACCGCAACTACGAGAACTCCTTGCTCGTACAGTATTATTTTGTGCCGTCAATTACAATTCTCTTACAACCTAAGCCCTTTTTACTACCTGAAGAACAAAATCTAATGAACGAAGTATTTGGTTCTGGTTTTGTTTTCTAGCTATTGTTTTTATTTTACTACTTTGCACAATACGTATCGATATAAAAAAATCATCTTTCTTAAATATTGGTATGAATATTGTGTATTAAACTATTAAATTGACCTGACATTACAAGCAAAATCTAAGACCAATGACGTCGCACAATCAACAATAGTGACAATGCTACAGCTGGATATAACATGAAGAGTTATGATTTCATATACCTATGTAATAGTATATCCATATTATACATGCAACAAAAACTAAAATTGAGGCGGGTTTGTTCAAAGCTGGTGTTTGTCAAAGCAATCTACATAAAATGCTCATAAGATAATTACTTTGTGAGATGGTTGTACATAGGAAAATCAACATAAATCTGACGTAAATGGCCCCTGGCAGAATGAAAACCGTGTAAAGGAGTTTTTCGTAAGTATGATATCATGTTCCCTCACACAAAGTTTTCAGGATAATCGGAGAGAAGGTTGAAGAAATCATGATAATTTTAACAGGACCAATTCTATACGGTTTTTTATATTCGATATTTAAACATAATGGAGTAGGGCGAATTATAAACAATGTTACTGCATAAATTATTGCTCAATAACAACTCTCGTTAAATCCTCTATTTTCAAAATAACCTGATTCATCAAAAAGAGTACACCCCTGCCGAAATATTACAGCTTTTTCTAAAACAATTTTACTTCGTTTTTTTTTCTTTTTGGAGCCTATACTTCGATAAGCAGAAATAAATTTCATTTCTGTTGATAAAAACTCGTTCTTTTCAATGTACGCGTCCCCCGACAAGAAAACATGTCATAATTTTCTAGTTTCTTTTTAAATCATAATTATCAAGAATTCTAAACATATCATTAGTCTCTATAAAGATATTCTAATAGAATAATTTTACAATATCAATTATTTAACTGAGGATAACTAAAAAAATGATTGCAATTATTTTAACATATAGAAACTAAAACTCAGCAATGTGACTTGTGACGATGCCATTACCAAATTTTGTAAAGTAAATGTGAACAATTTAATAATACATTTTATGTGAATCGGTATTATGTTGTACTGTTGCATTACCGTACTTTAGTCGAACGGAATTTACTTACTAAACGTTAAAAAACTGACCATTTTAACAGTCAACAGTATTATTGCCATTAAATCATTGACAATAAACCTAGCGGGGAAGAGTTTCAATATACATCGTGTATATGAACGTACAGGAGTAAAGACGAATTTTTAATGAGATAAAAGTAAGCCATTGTAAATTTGTTATATTATTTCCTCTAATGATATTTATGATGCATTGTTAGCTCCTACTCAACTAATTGAAGTTATATAAGTTTTATATTATCATTCTTATTTATTTGATTTATATATTGTAAACCTAATGGAATGGTAATAAATCCCTTAATTCATTTATTAATGTTGTCAAGCATACGACACTAAGATTCTTTGGGCATTGTATGCTCTGTGCATTTCTGTGCAAGATTTATTGGTTGTCAATTTCTTCCACACGAGTACATTTTCTTTAAATCTTAAAACTCCTGAAGTCTGAAAAAATAAGGAGTTAAAGACGTTTATAAACAATGTTATCTTCAGTGTTAGATGTGTAGATTTAGAATTAAGATTTCATAAGATTTAAAGGTTTATACTTTAAACTTTTTTTAATTTTCAAGAATTTACTCTGATTGACTGCGTTACTTCCTCGAAAAAAGTACACGGCTGAATAATACTTATGCGTGTATGATCAATTTATAAGACTAATACGTTTGAAAAAACATCTCTTATAAAGCTACTTGATGTTCAATTGATTTCGAAAAAAATACGAAGCGACTTCTTGGAAATATCATGCAATTACTAAATCATTCCTATTTTTGGTACTTAGACTAATTTACTGAAGCATTTCATGGACGTGCATGAATATATCGATGCGAAAAATATGCGGAACATTAATCTCCCAGAAAGTATGTCTCATTTGAACATATGTTTTGTTTCGTACTGATTCGGAGCCTAAAAATTTAATTTAATTCTGAGAAACTATAAAATTATAGGATACTCAAGGTGATAGAATAGTTTAGGAAAGCTACAATAAGATAAGATAAAAAACAATAGATTTTATCTTCGTGTTCAACAAAATAATTTAACTGCGACGCAAACAAGTCATTAACTCTTAACACGCTACACGATTCAAACCTCTATGGATTTTATGTGTAATATTTGGTGCAGATCTCCAACTTCGGCACATTATAGGAGTTGAATGTGTCGTCCAGGAAGAACATTGCCATTTTTTAATCAATTGTACGTGACATAAGTCGAGCCACTTAAGAGACTATCACCAGAGCACTAGTTTTAATATTTTAGCTTTTTAACACACATTTAAAATGCGAACAACTGTTATTCTAATTAAAGTTTTATTCATGAATAAAATATGGGCATGCGGCCAATCACAACTTGAAAATTATAGCAAAATTAAATATCCCGCAGAATTTTAAAATTTCAGAATCATTTGCCCTTGAAGTCTGTAGAAAAAACGGTATAGGTACATTGGGCGAGTATTCTATATATACGTTTACAAGCGTCGTACATGTAAGTTCCAACTAAAAATCTTTATAATCAAAACATGTTTTTTCTCTCTTGCTGACGTTGCTGGTGGTATATTATTTAAGTATTTAAACTGGACTTCAGGGAAAATTTTTTCTTTCAAGAGGGAAATAAACAAGTACTTGTCCGTACTGGAAACCATACATGGGCGAATCCATATTTTCTGCGAAACTTTTGCCACGCGAGACAGGATAAAATGCCAATTTGCAAATCGCCCATGGATTGTTTTATTTTTTGACATGGAGCATCTTCAAGGATAAAAAGATATCTCAAGACCAATTAGATCGCAATAAATAGATTGCTTTACGTAAAATTAGCTATACGTCAAGACAGCTTCCTGAAACTTACCGGGATACCCTGTTTTGAATTAATCAAGAAAGACAGAAAGTAAGTAAGAAGAAATGAAAGAAAGATAAAAGGAAGTAAGTAAGTAAGCAAGAAGGAATGAAAGAAAGAAACAGAGATAGAAAGAAAAAAAATAAGGAAAAAAAAGTATGACATCAACAAGTTATTCAAACCTCAACGCATAAACCGCAAATTCTCAAACGAAAATACAGAGGAGAGAAAGATGCCCCACCCCCCCTCAAAAAAAAAAACATATTTGGAATAACTGAAATTAGTCCTTGTTTGTTTACCGGGAGCAGTACAATTTCAGTGACGACGATTTTTTTTTAAACTTACAATAATCAAGATTGGTCTAAGTTAAGTAATGAAATGGTTGAACTTAGCGTGTCAATCATTTTAATTATGGAAATTGATTATATTGGACTAGTCTAAACGTTCAATGATTGGAGCAAACTAATTGAAGTTAACTTGGGTACGACAAACATCAAGATTAGATATAATTTATTAATTAATAATTTAATATCTAAACAGAAAATCGATCCTGCAAAAAGATGAATTAACGATGATATTTTTCAAGCAATTAATAATTATTATGCACAGCACGAAAATGTTCTCTTTCATCATATTTCATTAGCACATAGCACCGAGTAACATTTGTACATATCAAAAAGAAAATAACCCTTACATAAATCATAGCATGACAAATTACTTTTTCAGTTTCGCTGGGTTATGGGTGAATAGTGATCATAAAAACCCATTTTGAGTAATCAAAAATTTCATAATTATTTTATACACCAAGTTTTCTTTAAAATTTGTCCCTTTACATATACATACTGTTTTTTATTTCTCTTTCAAATGTTAAGTTGTTATTGCAGCGTATAATAAAACAATCAATCTTTTCTGCACACGAAAAGGCAATATCACGCAACTACATAACCAAAAACAAAACCGCTGTTAAAAATTTCGTAATTATTGGCATATTTATGACGACTGAATTAATAAATATAAAGAGAAGTACAAATTCCTTGGTTTTATCTTTAATAAGTCATTTAAATTCGATCTGATACGCCTTGACGGTTTTTAATATGTTGTTGTGCATGTATATATGGCTGTGCGACGTCGAGTTATTAACTATAGATAAAAAACACACAAATTGTTGTACACAAGGTATCAACTATTTATACGGCTAAGTTTGATGTCTCTTGTAATAATATTGTCTCACGCAATATTTTACAGAATTTTTCACAAAAGCTGTTAATGTGATGGAATGAATATATTCTGAAATGATTCACTTTTTCTTGTTCATTCAATGTATTTGATTGATGTAATATATCCATTGTTGCATACGCATTGTATTGACTCAATCTAGGAAAAGCTTGTCGCCAATTCATATTTCATAGAAACCGCCTAGAAAGGAAGAAAACACCCAAATGAACACTGCACAAAATCGAATTTCAAATTGTTATAATAACTTACCTTATAGCTGTTCATTTTTGTAAATTATATATCAAAATGTAGGTGGCAAAGGGTTATGTAATAATAAAATAATTTGATTTTTTGTATTGAAAACATATTTATTGGTAGCTCACAAGGCAGATTACAAACATTTTGCATATAAGCATTACAGCAGTTTCACCGAATGAAGATACACGTGTATAATAAAGTATTATTGAAATATTTCATTGCATCCATATAATAATCTTTCTCCACTTAGCTTCATGTCTCGTCTCGTGGCAATATATTTGTCCATTCGGTGTGACAATTTTTAAAATTAATTTATTTATTTCCGTTTTATTTCAACAGGGTAGCTCTTTCAGTTACAACAAAAATAATGCTCTGCCAAGGGGCCCTGCAGTTGATTTAGTTAAAAGAAATTTGAGATGAACAAAACTAGGTTGGGTAGTACGGCATCTAGTAATATTAATACTTCTTTTCGCTATTAATATTATATGATTAACTAATGAATTGATAATCAGGTAACTTATTTAACATTCCCAAAATAACTGTTTTCTCATTGAGGATACTAAAATCCAACATAGGTAGTTGTGCTGTCAATGATTTTCAATATCTTCTAACAAGTCCCTGGTCTGCCAGTTCTGGTCACAATTTTATCCACAGATTATAGCGTATTGTGAGTTAACTTCTCAAAATTGTCAAATGATTCAAGAATTGGGCCACTTGTTGGGAAGAAATTTGGCCTGCTTGAAATACACTTGAACTGTATTTGGTTTGAAAATATTCTGAAGTAACACGAACAATTATGGAATAAATAAATGGGTTCTGATTCTTTTTTTTCTGACAAGGTATCATGGCAGTATAGGAATTACGACTGAGCTCTCGGTTTTCACACTTTGACTATCTTTGTAAGCCTGGTTGAAAAGGTTACATGTACAAAAACAGCGATGATCATTGTATAGCGTGCATGAAATATATATCAAGGTGTATTTTTATGCCAAAATGAATAAACCAGTTTGTATCATCAGAATAATACAAAATAATTTCCATCTTGTTTAAAAAATGAATAAAAAAAATGTGTTGATATCAATTAAGTTTCCAGGAAAGTGTAAGATGTGAATACATGTAGATTATTGTAAAGGAATCACATATTGGAAATGACTCAAACTATTCTAACTTAGTGATATCTCTCAAACATTGTGCGGAGTAAATTCCATAATTGGAATGATACTCTTGCTAATAAGTGTTCAAGTAGGAAATTGAGTTGCTTACCTTTTCATTCTTCTTGATAACTAAATTCAGTCTGCTTGGTTTGACAAATTATGTCGTGTACTTTCTTTCATCTGACATTGATATGATATATATTATCCACACAAAATAGTTCTTTCGGCGATACATGTACTTCAAGCTTCATTGTAACACAGGCAGTCATATAAATTATCACTTTAGTTATAACTGGCAAAAAAACTTTGAAAACACACCTTTTTCTTGATATACTAAATGATTTTGCTACTTCTCTGTTTTGCTATAGATACAACTTAGCAGTGCAGTGCTGAAGCCGTAGGAGTTGCTTACAATTTTCGACATATATGGACGACCGCTTTTTGTTGTCGAATAGTTATGACATTTTTGGGACAATTTATCATAGTGCCAGATATTGCTTCACGTGGTTTGGGTGATTCAGTACTCAATAATTTTCACAGAAAAACAATCATAATAATAATTAGGTCCAATTGGGCTAAATCATGGCGTATTTATGGGACGAAAACGTGAATTCTTAGTTTTTATATCATACTTCAATCTTTTTCCGTTTGTCCTGTTTTGCCATTTTTCTCCTCTTTCTAACTTTACACGGTCTTTATATACATGTATAACTGAAATGCCACCTGGAAGTTACTGTTATATTAATTCTTGTTACACTGCAAAAAATGGGGCATTGAATTTAACAATGGTGTTTCACAATATAGATAACAAACGTAGTGTTAATTTTTAACACCACGGGTGTTATTTAAACACCAAACGAATTATCTCAAACACCAAGAGCATTGGCTTTAACACCAAGGGTGTTGAAAATGAACACTTTTCCTGTATTCATATTGTGCAACACCTTTGGTGTTTGCAGTGAAGTGTTCGCGATTTAAAAAAAATATAATAAACGAATTTAAAGCATTTGTAAAAGAAACTGTCGTGACATCAGGATGTCCACAAATGTATGCAATAATCTAATTTGAATGTATTTAGCACTCGAAGAGTCTCTTTTTTCTTTATTGTTTCAAGATATTGAGAGCACGCGAACAATAATTCATTATGAAGTGAGGGCTTCCCTAAGTGTTTTACAGCTGCCCCAAACGGTATTATAAGTGGAATTATACTGGATTGGAGTCAGACTATAAACAAAAGGGTT
>JZLH01S0310882.1:1451-19865 GCA_001188425.1 Eucidaris tribuloides
CGCCCCTCGCCCCTTGGCATAGATAAAAGCTAAACTGCATCCTTTCCGTCTCACCGCCTTCCAAACTATTTTCCGAAGCGGTCTCATTTCTACTACCCTTTCCATTATCTTCAATTCCATGTTCGCACGCACTTCCACCCCCTCCTATAATATAACGCCACACAGCCTCATTGAATCACCTTTCGCCTTTGAAAATGGGCCACCCACGACAGTTGTCTCTATCTCTCTCTTATATACGGCATCCCTCCTCCATCAAACCAGGAAGACAATTGAACACCTGACCATCTCCATCATCAGATGTATCTGATTGTTCTCAGTTTGTGCAGCACGCTGCAGTTTGGTTTGGTTCACAATATCACGCTAGTCGGCCCCGGCTGTCAGCCTAAGTCATCTCCCAACACCTACCCATGACCGGGATCCGGCGAGCCTAGCAATGTTGTGAAGGAGTGTGTGCAGTTGTGCGTCACCAGTTGGACTTGCGCCGAGAGATTATTGTCAAGCGAAACAAGCGCTCAACTGACTTCTGAACTCGACTGAGAGCGAGCTCCTCAAGCCGGCCCTTCTCACTAATTCGTCTTTCCATCCTCTGTCCGGCACTGCATGTCTCTCTCATTCTGAATTTTTCTCAAATGCTGATTTCCATACTACCATCTTCTGTCGCTTTCTCACCTAAAATTCAACCTTTCGACTTCTCCGTGCCTCACCGGCATGCTGCCCCCCCCTCGCGCCCGCCCGCCCCCTCCACATCCTTTCCTCGCTTCCATAGCCTTATTCACCCATACGACCCTGTTTCGGACTCTCCTCCTCCAATCCCCCTCAACTCCTTCTTGCGCTCATCCCTTCGTGGCTCTTCCACAGCATTTTCGCTCTGATCTCATGTTTTTGTTACTATTGCGGCTGCTTCCCTCCTTCAGGTGAACATTTCTTAAGCCATTTCCTTACGCGCATCCTTCTTCGTCTTTGCTTCGCAATCGCGCGTCTTCACCGTCCTCATTTCCACACCGACCAGGTGTCTTCCTCTATCTCTGACTGCCTTTCCGTTTTCCCCGGTGGCAGTTTCGTCACACTGCCTGTAATCCTGGTTGAGAAACCCCCCCGACAATCTGGTGCGTCAGTGGCTCACATCAGGAGGCTCTCCTCCAACCCTGCTCTCTCTCAAAACTCTTTCTTACATCTTCCTCCTTTAGCCTCCACACTCTCCTCCTCTCCACCATCACCCTTTTCACCACCTTCCTCACCTTCTTATTCTCCACATCTACAACAACCAAACTATGTTGAAGTTCTCCTAGTATTCCTTTCACATCTCTCAAAAACCTCCTCTGACCCTTACCTACTAGTACAAAATCTATCTCAGTTTTGTTTCCTCCTGAGTTGAAGGTTACTTTCCTCTTGTCATCCTTCATAAACCAAGTGTTGGCCACGCACATTTCCTTCTCATCACAAAACTCCAGCAACATCTTCCCTTCCAAATTTCTTTCCCCGATTCCAAATCCTCCATGTACCCCTTCAAATCCGTCAATCCATCTTCCCACGTGTCCATTAAAATCCCCCATACACAGAACTAGTTCACCCAAACTTTGAACATCCCACTCGCTTGCCATCTCATCATAGAAACGTTCCTTCTCCATATTTGCTCTCCCACTTTGCGGGGCATAACCACATATCACTCTCACAACCTGTTTCTCAAAAACCATTACAATCGACATCACTCTATCACTCCTCCTTCTCACCTCTACCACCTTCTCACGCATGTAGGTCCATTTATGGGAGACAATTGTCATTTGATTGTTGGATAAACAGTGCGACTGTCAAACAAGCATTACACGATGCTTGTGCAAGGTCTAACCAGGCCCGCATGCTAAAATTTCATGAAAAGATTATGACTCTGAATAAAAACTACTGCCACATTCCATGATGCCCCCTAAAAGTTTTACATGGCTTGGAAGAATTGTGCAACACACATTGCAATGCTACCAATTTGGGGCATGTCCGAGCCTCGGAACACGTTGGGGAGCCTATAGGACTATGTGACTGAGGCTTTATTAAGATAATAAAGTGAATTCAGTGAAACATAGACTATTGAATGGTAATGTTAAGACTAACAGGTGGTTACTAGTTGCACTCTACAAATTGTGTCAAAATTCTCAGGACATAGCAAATTCTTATATTAGGTGTGGCAATGTGAGGGTAAACTATTAAAATCTTCTTGTTACTCAAAATCAGATTTTGTACTTTTAAATGTCTAGAGGCATCTTCTCCTCCTTCTTCCTTATTTATTTATTTTTCATTTATTTTTTATTTTTTTAATTTATTATCATTATTTTTTTTATCATTATTATTATTTTTTTATTTTTTATTTTATTTTTTTTATTTATTTATTTATTTATTTATTTATTTATTTATTTATTTATTTATTTATTTATTATTATTATTATTATTATTATTTTTTTTTTGGGGGGGGGGGTTCCTCCTAACTCTAATTATTTGCACACTAACCTTTGACCGCAACATTGAATGAGCATGAGTCCTTGTTTCCGGCAGCGTCTGAGGCCGAGTAAACCAGGACATAATCTCCTTCCGGAAGAGTAGATGGTTGCCCCCCACTCACGGCCATCGAATCAATGCTTTCTAACTGAGCTGTCAAGGTCATACCAGCATCTGTGGCCTGGGCGAAATGAATAACAAATAATATCAGGAATTTTTCCAAACTAGCCCAGACCTTTTACATTACAATTTGAACTACCGGTAATACATTTTCTTTTAAATTCATAGTTTTAAAACCTCAAAATAGAGATATGCTTATCAAGAAACTGGTCATGTGATGAAAATTTCAATTTTTTTTTTTACAAAATACATATTTTTGTTTTCATTCTTTAATCAAAACCGAAGATTTTGTATGTGTTTTAAAATGATGGGATTGATTGAAATTCTTTCAAATCAATCCCCTTTCCAACTTATGATGCATTTATTGAGTACTTAAAACTAATGCTTTAAAGCTTTAAAAATCTGAATTAAAGAAAACAATCTGATTACTTTTATTTTCTTCTTTAAAAAAACCCTCACCAATCACAAAGAAAAACAAAGCAATACAGACAATAAACTTCTCCCAAGTGTGAACCATAATTGTTCATGTTTTCTTTTTTTTAATCTTTAGCAGATGTGAACTCTCTAATACATGAACTCAAATTATCTAATTGTACAGACACACTTATAAATAATCAATGTGATATTTGCTTTCTGATATATCAGATCACTTATTCTTAAAGCCCAAGTTTAGTTTTGGGGATTTTTTTGTTATACCTCATCTGAAAGAGCAGAGTCTGCTCTTTCAGATGAGGTATAACTCATATAACCTTAACGCCTTTTTAACCTTTTGGATGCTATAATGTAAAAATATGGTTCAAAAACCAGCTCCGGGGCGGTCCGCCCCCCCCCCCCCCCCCCGACCATCTTTCATATAATTCATATAAAAAAAACTAAAGACATTCAGAATCTATTATTGCAGGGTTATGACTTCGGGGCATAAAGCTTTCAAATAACAAAAAATCCCCAAAACTAAACTTGGGCTTTAATTCACCATCAGCCATTTGATGCACCACGAGCTACCCCAGGGTACTGTTGTACCCCAGTGTACCGCATTGTACAGTGCCCTCTTGTGTCCAAAAATGTATTTTCTTCAGTTATGATCCCTGAAATCCGTAGTTATGATGCAGAGGCTGTGCGAGTGCACAACAAAAAGACATAAACTTACGAAAAAGTGGGGTAAAAATGAAGCTAAATATGATATTTTCACACTTACTACAAAATGTTTACATAATTTTGTAACCCAAGGTACTGAGTGCTAAATATAAATAATTCAACAAAATGGTGGGTGAATTTCTAGTGAGTACCCCAGGGTACCATTTATGTCACCATTTATTTTCAGTTGATGGGAGAATTCTTTTGTTTGTTTATGTATATATGTTTTTTACATTTCATTTGAATGACCTAGATGACATGATGCTATCTTCAGAAGAGCTTTTTTTAAAAAAGCATGTGTGCATTTAGAAGAAGAATATGGTTTTGAATTTAAAGGTATTGGCTAACATTTGCCACAGTTGAAAAAATCTGAGCCACATGATGCCCTATGCTACCAGTGTCTTTGATGAGGTCTAAAAATGAAGCCCTGAAAAAATTGTATTTCAAAATGATTATTTAGTGCTTTAAAAAAGTGAAAATCGTAAGTTGACCAGATTCACTTGCCCATTTCCTCCCATAGACTTACTGTTTGTACACCAAGGCTATTAAAACTCGCCCCGCGTTTTAATTGTTTATTCATGCATAACTTGCCATTGGTAGTGAACTTTCCAAACTTTTGTATTCTAGGGTTATATATATATATTCTATATTTGTCCATTTGAACACTACTATGTAGCTCAGATATCAAAGTTTGACAATTTTTTAAATTGAAGCTCCACAATGTTAGCCTATCACTTTAATGTGTATAAAATAATTAAAATACCATGGCACAGCAGGATTTGCTACAAAGCACAAAAAGAGTTTAATGATGCCTTTCAAATACAATACGCATGATTATAAACACACCAAAAAAAGTAACTACCCCCTTTTTCTAACTACCATTAACTTTTTAATGAAATAAGTTTTATCAAAATTATTTGGCAGGAGTATTTGTACATGCATTAACTTGTCTATGAAAATGTGATTGATCCGTCAAGCCATGCATTAAAGGCAAAAATGTCTCTTTTCAAAATTCACAGGGGTCATCTTGAGGAATTTGTGATGCAGGATTTTGACAAATTTTGTTTCTGGTGAATGATTGAGTGCTATTTATGTTAATCATCTATCAATTGACCCCCTTACACTTACCCTGGAACTTTTCGCATATTTTACCCTTCATTGAGCTCAATATAAAAATTTCCACATTTCTCAATTTTGAAATTGTAAAATCCATTAAGTTTATTGAAAAAATCAAAATCCGGTATTTTTCAGCAAAACGTGTCTTTACATGTTGTACGATTAAAGAGGTTGTAACCATGTCAGGGTTCAGTGAGCACACTTTATGAACAAAGCAAAAAATGCCATTGTTAACCATTATTTTGGCATTAGAGATGACTTCTGTGACTTTTGAAAAGTGACATTTTTGCCTTTAATGCACGCTCACTCATGCATGGCTTGACAGATCATTCACATTTTCACACAGAAGTTAGTCAATAAGTGTAGGAGCAGTCCTGCCAAATTATTTTGCTGAAATTCAATTCGTTAAAAAGTTACGGTTGTTCGAAAAAGGGGGTAGTTACTTTTGTTGTTGTGCGTATTTGTTTTCATTGTCCTGCAGTAAGTTTAAGCAAGATCCATTCCCCCCTACATGTGAAACTGGAGGTAATTTTAATAAAGGTCTGAAACATCAATGCATATAAACCTACCAAAACGGGTTCCCAATCATCCCATGTTACTATGGCATTCAGTTGTCCGAGTCCTGCAAAGATGTCCTGATCAGGAGGACAGTCAAGAACAGGGTCCGTTTGATCTGAAACACGGAATCATCAAATGCATGTAACATTTAGTACACATGGAAACTTTAATGATGAGGCATAAATTACCCTTTCAATTGTTGCTGAATGAAAAAGAAAACCCAACATACAGTATGTATCAAAAGTAATAAACAAGTAATCCATCTTTACAGGGTATTATTGTTCCAAGATAATTTATTATAGAGGTTTACTGGGGGGGGGGGAGGGGGCACCCAAATTACTATGTGATACTTTATGTATGTGCAAGTTCAGCAAACTTAGAGTAGTAGTAGTAGTAATCCAGGTTTTAAATCCGGTTTAGTCCCCGAGCTACAGGGGTGGCCGGATTCACCTCGCATTCATAGAAATCACCCTCACCCCCTCCCTCCACTTTACTCTATTTGGCGCATCCTCCTCCCTCAACCCAACCCTCCTACTCTCCTCCACCACCTGCTTCTTCCATGTCTTCTTCGGTCGCCCCCTTCCCCTCTGACCATCCACCTCAAACTCAAGCACTCTTCTCAAAACATGATCAACATCCCTCCTCAACACATGTCCATACCAACGTACACCGTTTGCCTTCGCCATCTGATCCACCGTCTCTTCCAAACCCAACATCTGCACAAAACTCAGTCTTCTTCCTGTCCATCACGCTTCACAACCACACAATACGCTCTACACCATTGCTCTCTCAGTCTTTCCAGAATCCCATTTCATTTTCACTCAAACACCACGTTTCACTCGCCATACCAACATCGCCGATCTCACACAACTCCTATAAACTACTCCTTTCAATCTTGCAGCAGGAAACCGTTTTCGCCATATAACATAACTCTCCGCAATTCCCTAACTTCACCCATCCAAATCTTGCCTTGCTGTCACAGCTGGGCCACTGCACCCTCCACTCACACTCACCCTGTCGCCCCAAGTATTAAAACTTCCCACCTCGTCACACATACTTTTTCAACATGTTCCACCATCTCTCCTGGTCCTTTTTCATCATTTTGCCACACACAAATAATCTTGCCAACCTCGGGGATCCACTCTTCTCACCTTGTCATCTCCCATGAATCCATTTCCACATTTCCCGAACACAACACTGAATTTGCCTTACACCCTCTTCAACATGCCGCATGGGTCTACTTACTCACTGATACTTCCTCTTCTGCTCCACTCACCATCATTTTCGTCTTTCCAAGGTTTACTCTATAACCTTGCTCCAAAAGCCATCTTCCACTTCCCAAATCTTCCTCATTCTCCATACGGCTCACTCATCAAAACCAAATCATCAGCATACAGCATCTCGGTCATCAAACCTTCTCTTGCATTCTCTGTAACCACATCAATCACTAATTGCCCAAAATCAGTGGAAACACAGACTTGATCACTCCCACTTTCACCTCGAATTCCTCAGATTAACTCTGACCCAACTCTAACTCTTTTTTAGCTCCTTCACTAGCAAACTCATCATCATGCTCTGACCAATATGCTCCGGTATACTTTCTTTCTCATCGGACTCATCACCTCCTTTAAAGGACTCTATCAAATGCCTTCTCCAGATCAACAAAACAAATGTACAACTTCTTTCCCTTAGCTCTGTACTCTTCCTGAAGTCTCCTGAGAATAAATACTGCATCCATCGTTCCCCTCCCTGGCATAAAGCCAAACTGCATCCCGTCCACCCTCACTATTTTCCGAAGTCTATTTTCTAATACCCTTTCCATTATCTTCATTCCATGTTCCAACAACTTCACCCCCCTATACGCACCACAGCTCATTGAATCACCTTTCCCTTTGAAACTTGGGACCACCACGCTCATCAAACACTCTCTGACACATCTCCATCATCACGCCAATCCCTATCTCCCCGCTTGCACTAATCATCTCCACACTCATACCCGAGGGTCCAGCAGCCTTACCGGTTTTCATTCGCCCCATTGCCTTCACAACTTCTTCCCGACTAACCCTCTCAACCGGCCCTTCCACTATGTCAGCTTCCACCCTCTGATCCCACTCATTCTCCTCATTCATAATTTTCTCCATATGCCTTTTCCATACTCCACTTCTGTCCTTCTCACTAAAATTCAACCTTCCATCTTCTCCCCTAACGCATCTGTCCCCCTCCACATCCTTTCCCTCCCTTCTCATAGCCTTTATCATCCCATACACCCTGTTCGGACTCTCCTCCAAATCCCCCAACTCCTTCTTAGCCTCCTCCCTCATGGCTCTTGCCACCACCTTTTTCGCTCGATTCTTCATGTTTTTGTACTTTGCTGTGCTTTCCTCAGTAACATTTTTAAGCATTTCCTTACGCGCATCCTTCTTTCTTGCAATCGCCTCCTTCACCTCCTCATTCCACTACCATGTGTCTCCTCTATCTCTCCTGCCTTTCGTTTTCCCGCAGGTTTCGTCACATGCCTGTAACACTCCTGCTTGAAAACACCCCCACATATCTGGTGCGTCAGTGCTCACAAGCTCTCCAACCCTCCCCTCAAATCTCTTTCTTACATCTTCCTCCTTTAGCCTCCACACTCTCCTCCTCTCCACCATCACCCTTTTCACCACCTTCCTCACCTTCTTATTCTCCACATCTACAACAACCAAACTATGTTGAAGTTCTCCTGGTATTCCTTTCACATCTCTCAAAAACCTCCTCTGACCCTTACCTACTAGTACAAAATCTATCTCAGTTTTGTTTCCTCCTGAGTTGAAGGTTACTTTCCTCTTGTCATCCTTCATAAACCAAGTGTTGGCCACGCACATTTCCTTCTCATCACAAAACTCCAGCAACATCTTCCCTTCCAAATTTCTTTCCCCGATTCCAAATCCTCCATGTACCCCTTCAAATCCGTCAATCCATCTTCCCACGTGTCCATTAAAATCCCCCATACACAAAACTAGTTCACCCAAACTTTGAACATCCCACTCGCTTGCCATCTCATCATAGAAACGTTCCTTCTCCATATTTGCTCTCCCACTTTACGGGGCATAACCACATATCACTCTCACAACCTGTTTCTCAAAAAACCATTACAATCGACATCTCTATCACTCCTCCTTCTCACCTCTACCACCTTCTCATGCAGTTCCTCCTTCACCAGAACTCCCACACCCCCAATTCCATCACAATTTCCTGCCCACCATAGCTTATACTTTCTTCCATCAACCCCTATTGTCCTAGATCCCTCCCCCCTCCATCTGACCTCCTGCACACAACACACATCCACCCCCCTCTTTCTAAGCTCCTCACACACTTCCAACCCCTTCCCTTTTAAGCTGCCTACATTCCACGACCCCACCCTCACCCCAAGCCGCCTATTGGGCCTCCCGTCATACTGCAGGCTAAGCCTGCGCGACCCAGGATGAGGGCTTGCACCTTCCTTTTTCTGGTAGGCCGGTGCTGCCCACCCCAGCCTTTGGGCTGGCTGGTGCCCATGCTTGCCAACATCCATTTCGAACCAACAAGTCATAGAGGTCTTTGGAATTGACAAAACAAACATTTTCTGTGGCTTCTGAAATTGTGATGCACTGGAACTGAAATTTAGAGCTGAAAATGGGGGTCTCAACCACAGCTCATAGGTATCACACAATTATACTAAGTGCCACCCCCCCCCCCCCAGGTCTGCAAATCACTGAAATGGTAAAAATGGCTGGTGCATGTTCTCGGAAGCGAACTAACTTTGTCGCCTGACTAACTCTAATGGATAGTCAGCTGTTTTGTGAAACGCCAAGTGTTAACACATTGATTTCACGTTTAATTATCAGAATATTGTAATATAGTGCACAAAATTGTTGTATATAATCAATGTAAATGTATAATGTAACGAACAATCAAATTTATAAATTATTGTCAATTTCATGTAATTATTATAAGATAAACCAATTGTTATATGATGTACATTATTGTTCTGATGTTTTATGCAGAGAAATGAATAAATATTCAAATATTCATAATAGCACATAATGTGTTGTAAAAATAGAAATTTCAATCATTTCATGACAAAAATTACATAGTTATCAGTTCCCTATTACAGTTTAACCATTAGCTTGCTTCCTTCACCAAGTTGCACAGATCTATAAATGCACTGAAGACTATGAGTACGGATTTACTAATGCCTCCTAGTCAATACCATACCCTTCTCATGGAACCAACAAGTCAATTTACCTTCTTTGAATGAAAGAAGAGTGCCTGTTTGGCCAGCACTATAAAATGCATAAGAAAACTGAATTGAACTCAAACTCAAGTTAAAAAATGTGGCAAACCAATTAAGATTTAAGGTACCAAATGTGTAATGAATATTGTTTGGAGTGGTGTTCCATAGAACAGGCGGCTAACATTTCAGAGTTAGTCAGGGGACTCAGCTAAGTTAATCCACTTTTGAGAACACCAGCCAATGTTTCTTACCGACACACTGCTGGTCTATTCCGTCCCACATACTTTCTGCCAGGCACGTTCTGGACACAGGGTGGAGGGGCGTGTAACCCTCGTTACAGAGGACTTGGCACTGTGTGTTGTAGTCCTGCAATTGTGTTACATCATTGCTATCACTGCAGCTATGAACGTAGCCGTGTGGAGGAGCCAGAAGCGGTTGGCACTGTATGACTTAAATGATTGAATGAACAGAATGGTTTTGTTACTTTTATAGATTTCAGTTTAAAGGGAAACAGCCATCCCCCAAAATAACATGTGAAAGACATTATCCTAAAAGTAAGGCCTCAAAATTCCATGAACTGACTCGCTATAAAAGTGATACAAAATGTTACTACACTAAAAGACCATGAGATGGAAGTTTGCGAGACATGAAAAGTTTGATCTGAGGTGGGGCATAGAAATAATATTAGTATAAATGTTGACATCACCTTTAAATGGATAATTGCTCAACCTACAAACAATACCTACAAGTTCTCACCTTCATATTTGTGTGAAGGACTCCAAACAATGACCTGCAAAACTTAGCCTTGAAAATTGTACATATGTATGTAGAAAGAGTGTATTTTGGTACATTTTTAACATAGTCTGCTATGAATTCCTCTCGCTGTTAATCATTGACACTTATTCAGTCAGAGAACCTGTCTCATGATATGTATGGTTCATATAAACATTTTCACTATGCAATGTACACTAGTCAGTCTCTTGTATGCGTGCACTTTTAACAATATACTGACGCGCACCCCACTGGAGGTTGATGTAAATAGCTCTGATGACCACTTATCATTAGTCAAAAATTAACAAGTGACTGATGGTAAGTTGTATCTTGTCAGTTCTTTTTTATTACGAACATCGTGCATCAGTTTTGTAGCAATCTGTCACAATTTACGAGATTTTGTCCATATGCACACCTACTTGACCAGCCTGTGTAGTAGGGTGGCTAGGTGCACACTAATTAGCTGGTGTATTATGGACAATACATGTAGTGAAAATTGTGACTACTTTCTTTTATTTTGCCAATTCTCTTCAAATTTGCTTTCAACATTTCCTATGGATATTAAGCTTCCTTGAAGAACAGCACACAATGGACTGTAGGGCATTGACCAATAACACTCTTGAAAACAAGTTCCGTAGTCTCCAGATTGGTATTGAAAAATATCATAACAATTTGATTAAGATGAAGTTGCTGATGAGAAAACACATTTGTTCTTTAAGTTTTATTTATGCATTGATGAGATAATCAACTTATTAGTGAGGCAAGTTCTCAGTCCCATTCGTAGAAGGAGTCACTGTCAATAGCGATGTCACAAACACGAACATTAGTCATTAGATCAGTCTTAACAGCTATGTTATTAATATTTATTAAAGCCTGTGGCTCTACATTATACACATTGGGATGCACTGGCGAAGGTATTCTTTTCAATGAATTTAACAAAAGCCATTCACGCAGTCGTCCGTTATTTATAGAATGGTTGTGCCTCATTGAAGTTCCTATTTAGTATTCAAAAATCTGCGGATTCACAGAAGCATTGTGCATAGGTTGTTAAACACTCCCTAGATTGTGAACGAGGATGTGACGGCGTGATATTCCAGCCACATAATTTATTTTGCACACGGTGAAAGTCTGCGGTAGTTTGTACACTAATAAAACGTACTTGGTCGCGACATTATAAATAACAGTCATAATTAATTAATTTTCTCAAAAACGCGCAAATGGTATTAGGATAACAAACCCGATTTACGGGTTTAGTAATATTTAAATAATCATCATTAAGAATTTGTAAAATACTACTGATAGGACTACGGAAAATCATGATAAATGGCCTTGTCCTACATGTACAGTCCACAAGTGGTATAAACAAAATAATCAAGAAGAATGGTCGCGATCAGCATGAAAGTAAACAGTAAATAAAGGAATGAAATAAAGGAGTAAACAAAGAAGTACAAAAAATCAAAGTTAAATAAAGGAGTAAACGAAATAGTAAAAATAGAAGTCAGGAGTATGAAGTAAACAAAGGAGTTTAATAAAGGAGAAAACAAAGAAAGTAAAAACAAAGGAGTTAAGTACAGGAGTAAGTGAAGGAGTACACAAAGAAGTAAATAAAATAGTAAAATAAAGGAGTAAATGAAGAAGTAAACAAAGGAGTTTAATAAAGAAGTAAACAAAGAAGTAAATAGGAGTCAGGAGTAAGAACTAAACAAGGAAGTAAACAGAGAAGATTAATCAAAACTGTACTGGACTCTCACTTTGACAAGAGATAGTTTCACCACTCCAAACCCCGATCCCGTTCTCGTCTGCTTCACACGTCCGATTCACTGGCGGTGGCTCACTGGGCTGATAGCCTCTGTCGCAGAAGAATGTGCACACTGTGCCGTACGCAACGTCACCTACTACAGAACAGCCACTCTTGCCACCGTTAGAAGGAGAAGGCAGATCATTTGCTGGACAGGTGATGGCTGAGAAAAGGAAAACAAAGATAATAATTATTATATTCCACATACGAAGAATCTTGCTATAGGATTGGTCAAGAGTTGATCACGTGATAAAGCGTAGTTTTCCCCATCAGATCACTCAAGAAGAAAAGTTTGTTACACTCAAGAGATAGTAAATTGATAGTCCAACTGTAACGCACTTTTATTTTGTGCGTACTCAAAACATTAATAATTAACGCATTAGGACTGTGTGTACTGAAGAGATCAGTGAAACACAAAAGTTGCATCGGCGTGTATTTGTACATGTACGCTAGCGCGCACGCGCGCAGCATCAAATGTCCCTGGTGGTGTGCACCCAAGAATTGGTCGGGCGCGTATTCCATATTTGGGCCCAAATGTCTTTTTCAGAGAAATTTACATTTTTTTTCTTTAGTTAAATTGTTTCTGATGTGGAATATACAGCAAATAATCACCTTTTGGTTTTAGGCAATGAGACGATCTATCATTTCCTCGGTGATCTGAATGTATACGCTATCTTTCCTCAGCTTCGTTTTCGAAAGATAGCAACATCCAGATCGCCTCAGAAGTGATAGATCGTTCCATCTCCTTCACCAACGGTAATTATTTGCTCATTAACTCTATGTGAGCCGAAGTTGCCGATTTGCATCAAATAATATACATAAAGTCCATAGAGGCTTAAATCCTCTGGTATGCTAAGAGTTATTTTCAACCCGTTGGAGACAATTAGATTTCAAGATAACACACATTCTCCACTGACTTCAGCCTGAGATATCTTCTTGGTAATCTCATAACATTTGAGCATTTGAGATGATGCCTCCTTGTGCTACTCTTTTCAACTACTGTACCTTTTTATACATGGCATTGCATGGTGGAAATATGAGTTGTATCTCAAAGAATATACTTCTCAAAATGTAATTTCAAATAAATACAATGTAGTGAATGTTTATTTAATCTTCTCAAGTTCTTGATTTCAGATTATAAAATGTTTACGAATATATAGGGAATATGTAAGCTTTTTCCTTGCACTAGCTAAAAAAGTTGTGATGAAATATCAATTTTTACAAAAAAATCAGAAAATATCCATAAATGTATACTGTATGAGGAGACGCAAGCTTTCCCGGTCACTACAAAAATTAATTAAAACACCCCTCCCCATTATTCGGGAAGTTGTCAGGTCATTTGCGATTCTGTTACTGGTAAAATAACGGAGGACATTTTTTCTCCTTGTTGACTTGATGATTGAAAATGTTTTAGCAATGCCCCTGTTAACCCATTGAAGAGGGTTTGGTTTTGCTTTAAAGGGACCGAAAAGTTGCATATCATGATGTTTTGGAGGTGGCCAGGCTCGGGTAATATTTGGGAATGCTGTATACTTTCGGAAAACGAGTGCACACAAATTGTGTGCATTTCCCTATGCAGCAAGCATTCACCCGAAAAAGGCGAATTGTATTACCAACTGACAACGGCCATACCCTCAACAGTAATTCTGTTCGCAGCTCCACGATTGTCGTTACGCACGGCCTTGGAATAGGGACAAGCGGTAGTATTGAACGTACATGGATTACGAGCAGCGCATCCCTTTAACCCGTTGGTTACGGGAACCGGATGTGGCCTGTGTTAACTCTATGGGATTTTCAGAATCTCGGAGGCAACGGGTTAACATGCATTTCCCATTGACCTTGAGACAAGATATCTTGTGTCTAGTCTTCAATGGGTTAACAGACCTAACCTTGACACATAGGAAGCGTTTGATTCCACAATCCGTCTAGGCCACAGAAGGCCACTGGTCTGCCAGCCAAGCTGTAGCCCTCAGTGCAGCCGAAAGCGCAATTATCCCCAGCAGGGACCAGGGACGTTGCCGCACATGTTGTGTTATCAGCTACTTCCAGTCCACCAGACAATACAGGTCGATCACAGGTTTCCACTGGAGTAGGTGAAATGGGATCATATCGTAAATTAAGTAACAAAACCTCGTATCTCAAAAATGTATACTGTTCAGGCAAGCCAGAAACAGTGATGCCAACCAGTATGGATTTTTCCAGGGCAGTTCTAATCTTATTACAGTTACTAGGCAGTGTGTTCAACAACAAAAACGTAGATTATAATAAGAATAGAACACGAATGACCGAAATAAATGAACTACCGAACCAAATGCCTTGGTTACTGAAGTGATTTGAATGCAATGCCCAAATTGTAATGGAAATGCCGTGATTACATTCACTGGTGAGTGACGGAACAAAAGGTTTGTTTTATTCAGGCTTTTCCTCATAAGTTTGGTTCAGCTGTTTCAAATATTCATCTCATTCGCACTCTAATCTCATTTTTTTATAATGTAACCTTTTTATTGCTTACCGTACTGCCTAATACCTGTAATAAGACCAGACTTCCCGGAAAAATCCGTACTGGTTGACATGTCTGCAGAAGACATGGCAGCCTTAAAGGTACATGACTTGAATAGGGAGTCATCCTCACCTTGGGGTAAAACTTTTATTAGAATCAAGTAAACTACGCAAGGATTCTACTCTGAAAATGTTGTAGTCAAAAGTTGACTCCATTAAAGTAATTCAACTTGCATGCCGTGTGACAGACAAATTTGTGTAGCTTTCTATGGGATTAACTTCTCTCATGGATCAAGAGAAATAAAGTCCTGGTATGTACATGCTTGATTCTCATTAAGTAAACAAATTCAAGACAAATCCTTCCTGCCAGGAGATACACCCCAGCTGGTGTACAGACTGATATATCTTTCAATCAGTTTGGTTTTAGCAGCATTCTCTATTTCTCTCCATCATATGTTACTGCCCTTTAACAGAGTAACAAATAGGACAGCAGTTTGTTAATCTGGTCAGTGATTTTTTTCTTATAGATTTTGACATAATGTATGAGATTTCAGTGAGACGTTTACAAAAAGACTCATTTTTGTACATTCAATGAGATAATTTCATCATTGTGTCACACAACTCTCAAAATACATGTTCCTAAATCTGCGCACTAGTGCATTAGCTGTGAAATTTGCACAAAGCAGTGATTTGTGCAAGCACGATTAACACCTTCCAAGTTTTTAGAAACTGTACATTTACTTTTGAAAACAACAGCTCATGGACGATTTTTTGGTAAATAGTAATTCATACATGTATTTAAGGAATAATTGAATAATGATGTGAGTGTGAATTTTTGGTGTGCAGATATAAGACATGTACAGAATATGGTCATTTGACCATACTGAAACGTACCTTCACAGACAGGTAGTTCTCCTTCCCAAAATGCTGTTTCCGTTCCTGGTTGGGTAACACATCTTAAGACGTTGTTGTTGATCCAATATCCAGCAAAGCACTCAAAATAACACGAGGAGCGATCCGTTGTTGGACAACTACGAATTAGTCCATTAGCAGGAGCAGAGATGTTGGGGCAGTGCAGTTCTTTGGGTTTCAAATGGCACAGGAAACAAATTAAACATTTCATACACAATCATGAAAGGAATAAACATAGAAATAAAATAATTGAAGATACTCAAGTCTATGAGTGTATTTCACTGGCAGAATAAAACAAAGTAAATGCAAGCATATCATTCTACAGAAATATATGTTTCAATCGTACACAATCAAGCATAATTATATTTTTGATATTAGCAAACTATGAAAAGAATATTCTTTTGAAATCATTGATATATCATGGAAGATAAGTACACTCGCTCAACAGACACGATAATGATAAAATACATGGTGGAGGGTATTTGCACCTGCTCCCACAAAGGGTTTCCCCTCCCCCCCCCCCAACTGTCGAACGACCATCCATGTGACCTGTTTACCATACAATTGGGGGCAACAAAATTTGTTTTTTTCAGATGAGGTCAAATGAAGCGCAGATTCTGCATGGAATTCCCCTGCTTTTGGAAATCATTTATTCTGAATAAATGATTTCCAAAAGTAGGGGAATTCCATTGATCTGTGTGGTTTTACTGGTTTAAAGACACTATATAACACTGTGGAAGACCCATCTAAAAAATTGTCGAACTTTGCTGTCTGACATATCTGACAGTGTTTGAATGGACAAATAAACACCCTAGAACACAAAAGTTTGGACAGTTATGCTGTCACTAGTACAATATGTGCAGATACAAATTGGCACATTAATTCTATATCAGCCGATAGGAAATTCTGCAACACAGCAGTCTATGGGGGAAAGCTGGAATGGTCTCTCAATGATTTTCACTTTTTTAAAGCACTTAATGATTGTTTTACACTGCAAGTTTTTCAGGGCTTCATTTTTAGACTGTATCAAAGACACCAGTAGCATGGGGAATCATGTAGCTCAGAGTGTTTAAACTGGAAACATTGTTATACAATGCCTTTAATTTGAATTTGCAATCGTACCACACAACATTGAGCTCAACTCACATGTGTGTGTCATAAATGAAGTGTGGCAAACAATGCACTTTTGTATTCTTGACAAATTGCTACTAAGTCATCACCTACATCTTCATTGTTGTTATTTCACTTGAGGCCGAGTGAGCCGTCATTCGTATCTTAGGCCAATTTGTATCAGGCCTGTCACCTTTGACCATTCACCTCTTAAATCTAATTAGTCCATCATCGCCAGAAATACATACTTGATCTACATTTCATTAAAATCCAATCAACCATTCTTAAGTTATCGTGGTAATGAGCCTAAATCAGAAATGTTCAAGTATTCATGGCCTTTGCCTTCCCTATCTGAAATCTAATCAGTCCATCGTTGCCAAATAATACATACTTGATCCACCTTTCCTTAAAATCCAATCAGCCACTCTTAAGTTATTGCAGTAACAAGCCTAAATCAGAATTTATGAGGCCTCACATGCCTTTGACCTTTAAACTCTGAAATCTGATTTGATCACCAGATGGACAACGCAAAATATGATGCGTACTCTGCTGTCGCTAAATGGCATTATTGATTTCATCACTAATGGGGTAACGATGAATGCTGACTCACCTGTACAGGTTGGAAACTCATTCGTCCATTTTCCTACATTGCCTTCTAAAATACATGTTGTGTTTCTGGCACCGTCAACACGGTATCCTGTGCTGCACGAAAACGAACACGTGGATCCTCTGAGAGACTCATGAGTGCAGTCGAATATTAAAAAAGGTTTCACAGGCACACTACACCGGATGACTGTGTGACAAACCAAAAGAACAAGGTATGAAAACAAAAGAAACAATTAACTAGAAGTATCACTGAATGTGATGAGAGGATTTTAGATATATTTCTTCTTCCTTTAGTGAAAAATACCCCCAACTCCATCAGGGCGGCTCACGTGAATAAACTTCTCTGATTAATTGCCATGGCAATGCAGTTTCCAACACAGGAAAAAATTAGGTTTTGCACGAAACTTTGTGTAAAATTTCATAAGCATTAATCAATAAATGTGGAAGAAGTTCATTTCAGAAGAATTGCAAGGGATCTCCCAACCATTCACTGATTCCTACATGTATACCCCCTTCAAATTTGACAAGCTATAGACTCTTGATTTTGACGTTTATATTTTGTAATACATTTGACTTGTCTGTTTTATAGTGTTAAAATATTTTTCAAAATTTGATTTTTTATACATTTAATTCATGTGGTCAAAACAAAAACATTACTTTTATGCAAAATATGATATACTGAATTAAAGCTTGGGATACATGTAGAGAAAAAAAGTGAATATGACAAAAATGAACTGGAGCCAAAAATAATTTTGTGGCTTCTTTTCATATGACGGGTCACAAATATTACTCACCCTTTACGGTCCTTGTGAAGCTGCACATTCCCACATTATCAGTGCTGTCAGTTGCAGTATAGGTGAACGTATGCATGCCTTCTGGAAACCTGCTGCCGGGTTCAGGAGCATCTGTCATGATCTGCAAATCTTCACCTGAATTATCTCTAACGGTCGGCTTTGTCCAATTGATAATGGCGGTCGTCTCTGTGGCGAGAGCATAAATCGTCTCCCTGCTTTGCGGACAGTTGTCAAAAACTGGGCTGGCAGTGTCTGAAGGA